>CP139508.1:132288150-132452135 GCA_021014915.2 Artemisia tridentata subsp. tridentata
CTTTCGACGAACTTTTGTTTTCAAAATTTTTCGCCCAGAAAAATCACACGTGATTTGTAAAAATCACATGTGATTTGATTTTTACGAATCACATGTGATTTTTACAAATCATATGTAATTTTTCTGGGCGAAAATTTTAAAAAAAAAGTTTGTCGAAAGTATAGAGAAATGCATATCTATAGATAGATAATTTAATTCTCGTCGCGATGCTATATTTTTTGTAGATTGAAGATTTATCGTTTGCAAGATATATTATTTTAAAAAAATGGTGAAAATGGTTTTTTATTAATATAAATGAAAAATTGATGGCTAATATTAGTTCTTTTGATCTATGACAAATATGAGATCTATATTAATCTCAACTTTTTGAAGCATTGCTCGAATTCTTTCATATTTAAAATATCACTATGCACTATTCAGATAATTACATATTGCAAGTATAGATAAATAAAAAGGGTGTAGATAGATAGTTAAAACATTCATCTTTTAACACTGAGGAGAAATTCATAGAAGAAAATACCTCTAGGCTGAAATTCTTAAACAACCTTTTCTCTCAACTTTCCATTGATGAAATTACGATTCTTGATCAACGCTTTTCGTTTGAGGAAATCAAGAATGCAGTTTGGGATTGTGGTGGCGACAAAGCACCCGGTCCAGACGGGTTCACTTTCAAGTTCATAAGAAAGTATTAGGACACTCTTGGTAACGACGTCATATGTTACGTTAAGGAGTTTGAAACTTCGGCTTTGATTCCACGTGGGTGTAACTCTTCGTTCATTACTTTTGTCCCCAAAGTCGATGACCCAATTGTTATTGGTGATTTTAGGCCTATAAGCCTAATTGGTTTCCAATATAAGATTATAGCAAAGGTGCTTGCATACCGACTTGCTCTTGTCATTTCATCTGTTGTTAGTGAATTGCAAATGGGTTTCATAAAGGGACGTCAAATCGCTGAGGGCCCTCTCATGGTTGAAGAAATCTTGTCATGGGAAAAGAAACATAAGAAAAGGTTCCTTTTCTTCAAAGTCGACTTTGAGAAGGCATTTGACACTTTAAGCTGGTCTTTCTTAGATCATATTATGATGAAAATGGGTTTCACCAATAAATGGAGAAATTGGATTATTGATTTTCTTAATTCGACATATGCTTTGGTTCTCCTTAACGGGTCGCGAAGCAAAGAATTCAAAATTGTAAAGGGACTTCGTCAAGGTGACCCTCTCTCCTCTTTTTTCGTAGCGGTTGAAGCTTTGGATGTGGCTCTTATTGACACGAGAAATAAAGATATTTTCCGTGGTATCGAGGTTGGAAATGACAAGATTCACCTATCAGATCTTCAATTCGCGGATGATGCCTTGATTATGGGTAAATGGTCGTTGAATAATGCAAAAAAATTGTCACGAATCCTTACTTTTTTCCATATTGCATTCGATCTTAAAATTAACTGTAACAAAAGTAAGCTTTTTGGTGTTGGTGTGACTACCATGGAAGTCAACTATATTGCTTCTTCCATTAGCTGACTTCCCTCCCAATTTCCTTGTATTTATCTTAGTCTTCCAATCGGGGCAAACATGGGTAGATGTGTAAATTGGAATCCTCTCATAGACCGGTTTCACGGACGTCTCTTTAGATGGAAATCAAAAATTCTTTCTAGTGGTGGTCGTCTAAATCTTAATAAAAATACGTTCTCGGTAGTCTTGGTGTGTACATTTTCTTAACTTTCAAGGCTCCTAAAAAGATAATCAAAAAACTTGTAAGTAAAAGGAGTTTTTTTTTTTGTGCCGGGGGGGGGGGGGGGGTACTTTAAATGCTCGTAAGATTGCTTGGATAGCCTTGGAAAAAGTTATGTCCCCCATCAAACATGGTGGCCTTGGCATTGGAAGTTTACGAGTAAGCAACCAATCTTTGTTGGCTAAATGGTAGTGGAGATTCCATACCGAAGACAAAGGTCTATGGGTAAAGTTAATTTGTTCCATTCATGGTCAAAATGGTGGGTTAAGTGACTCTTCTTCTATCAAATATAAATCAGTCCCTTGGTACAATATTGCAATGTTAAAATATGACTTCATTGAATATAGTATAGACCTCTCAAACTTGTTTATAAAGAAGATTGGTAACGGAAAATCGACTCGTTTTTGGATTGAAAATTGGGTGGGAGGTGGTCCTTTTTGTGACTCGTTCCCGCGATTATATCGATTGGAAGGAAACAAAAAATTTCTTGTACAAGAGAGGTCACCTACTACTTCATCTCATGCAACAACTACTGATCTTTCTCACGCCATGACACCTGATGTTCTCTCTATTACACATCTTGAGCCTAACATTTCTCACGTGAGCCCAATAGCTCATAAAGGGTTTTCTTTCCATTGGGCATGGACTCTTCCTCCAAGATCATAAATTGAGTTCACAAAATTAAATAGTTTAATCAGTCTTTTGTATCATCTTAGTCTCTCGGATGCTCATGACACATGGGAATGTTGTCTCCATGATTTAAGGGCTTTCTCAGTTAGCTCGATTCGTAGCTATGTTACTCACCTCTCCACTTCCATGCTCGATTCGTCGATTAAGGTAAACATTACATCTTGGAGAATTGCTAATCGAAGATTGTCTACGCGTATCAACTTAGATAAAAGGGGCATTGATTTGAACTCGGTAAGATGTCCCATTTGTGATGAAGCTCTAGAAATAGAAGACTACCTTTTTGTCTCTTGCAATCTTGCCGATAAAGTTTGGAAGGACGTCCTAAAATGGTGGAACATTGATAATGAAATTGTAACATGCCTTGATGATGCAATTAACCTTGCGCATAAGGTCAAGATCAAGGCTCTTCTTTACAATATCTTTGACGTGGTAGTCCAAACTACCCTTTAGCTTCTTGGGGATATTGAAATGAATTCACTTTTTCACTTAAAAGACCAAAGATCGAGCTTCTTTTCAACGGCGTAAAGCTTCATTCTTTTAATTGGATCACTAATATGCACAAAAACTTTCACCTTAATTGGATTGAGTGGTTAAATAATCCTTGTAATACTCTTATAATGTAATTGTTTCTTGTTTCCCTAGCTCTTTTCTAGGGTGTTTTTATAAAATCTCGTTGTTAAAAAAATAGTTATTGGATTAAATAAATTAATTTAGTTTGAAAATGTTTTAAAGTTAAAATTTAGAGAAAAAGGACATTGATGAAAGCAAACACTACAGGAAACACACGGTTAGTTCATACATGTTGTATATCAATTTAACAGTTAGGATCAAATAAGAAATATAATTAAGATATGATGAGAAGGAACCATACGGTTAGTTCATACATGTGGTATACGTCACTGTGATTGTAACTAACGAGTTATGGAGTTTTATTCTAGATTTATGTAGTTGCAAAAGTTACAAAAACTAAAATAATCACTAAATATAACTTTATTAGATAATTACTTTTTTTTTAACGGCATTGATATATTAAAAAAGCATCTAGCAATGCGCTAGAGCCATAGAGTTCAAAACAAAACTAAAAATTACTAATGTTACAAATACTAGATACTACTCAGGGATTTAACTGCGAGAACTGCAAAAGGGACAATAAAACTTTTGCCGAGACAAGATATATTTGATAATTACAGACACGAAGTTATATGAAAACTAATTAACACAATTGTTTTTAGTTTATCTTTCATCGTATTACTTGGATCTAACTAACCCGTAACTTTTATGATACTTTTGTGCTATTTTGTTGGATTATTAATGTTTATTTCACTCTATAGTGTGGGGATACAATGAGAAGCCCCTTAAAATGAGAAGGATGAGAAGCCATCTCAACCATTGGATCTAACTTGCAATATGTAAAAAGCGAAGTGTCATTTTTGTAAATAATAGAAACTTGAGGGGCAAAGTTGTAGTAAGTAAAAAATCAACGCTTCTTTTCATTCCCCCAAAACACGTGTTCATTATCAAAACCTGGTTAACATCTTTCCCAAAAATCACTTTCTGACTCTGTCTTCTCTCTCTCTCTCTCTCTCTCTCTCTCTCTCTCTCTCTCTTCCAATCTCTCTCTCTTCTCTCTCTCTCTCTCTCTTCCAATCACCCAAAAAAACCAGATCATTTCATAACCCTAAAATCAATCTCTTCAAACACATACTAATCAATCAAAGCAACCTACTGCATCTCCGATGGTGAGGACAAATCTTCCAGATCTTACACCACCTTGTAAGTGTATTTTTATGATAAACAATTTTTACCTCATCGTTGTGTATTTATTTTTCTAAAATCATTTATTTGTTTATAAATTTAGCAAATGGAAAGAGTGATAATTGATTGATCTTGCAGTATGTTTTAATTTTACTTATTCAGTAGTTTTAATTTTAACTAAGATGCAGTAGTTTTAAGATGTTTTTCTCTGATGCAATATAATTAATTTGTTGCGTATGTGTATTTGTTATATTCAATGTAGGTTGTGTTATGTGCGAAAGTGATTTTGTGTTCTTGAATTTTTGTGTGATGCACTAGCATATGAATTGTGATGTAGTAGAATTTAATTTGCCGCGTATGTCTATTAGTTAGATTCAATGTAGTCTTTGTTATGTGTGAAAGTGATTTTGTTTCTTGTATTTTTGTCTGATGCACTAGCATATGAATGTGATGCAGTAGATTTAATTTCCTGCGGATGAGTATGAGTTAGGTGAAATGTAGTATGTGTTATGTGCGAAAGTGATTTTGCGTTCTTGAATTTTTTTCTGATGCACTAGCATTTGAACTGCGATGCGGTAGTTTTTAATTTGCCGTGTCAGTGTATGAGTTAGGTTCAATGTAGTTTGAATCATGCGCAAAAGTAATTTTGTTTCTTTGAATGTTTTCTTATGCACCAGCATTTGAACTATGATGCGGTAGTTTTTAATTTTTCCCGAATGAGTATGAGTTAGGTTCAATGTAGTCTGTGTCATAAGCGAAAGTGATTTTGTGCGTTTGAATGTTTGTTTGATGCACTAGCATTTGAACTGTGATGTAGTAGTTTTTACGCATATGTGTATGAGTTAGTTCAATGTAGTTTGCGTCATGTGCGAAAATGATTGTGTGCTTGAATGTTTGTTTGATGCATTAGCATTTGAACTGTGATGTAGTAGTTTTTAATTTGCTGCGTATGTGTATTTGTTAGATTCAATGTAGTCTGTGTTATGTGCGAAAGTGATTTTGTGTTATTGTATTTTTTTTCTGATGCACTAGCATATGAATTGTGATGTAGTAGCATTTAATTTGCCGCATATGTCTATTTGTTAGATTCAATGTAGTCTTTGTTATGTGCAAAAGTGATTTTGTGTTCTTGTATTTTTGTCTTTGTTAGTGTGTTTTAGATTTTATAAAGTGTATGTGAGTGTATTTGAATGCCTGATGCAGTAGTTTTAATGAATTGATGCAGTAGGATGTGTTTTGTGGCAAATATTGTTTGACTAGGTTTTGCATAGTGTGTTTTAGATTTCGAAAAGTGTTTGTGTGAGTATTTGTAATGATGATGCAGTAGTTTTAATGAATTGATGCAGTAGGATGTGTTTTGTGGCTAATATTGTTTGACTAGGTTGTGCATAATGTGTTTTAGATTTCGAAAAGTGTGTGTGAGTGTATTTGAATGCCTGATGCAGTAGTTTTAATGAATTGATGCAGTAGGATGTGTTTTACAGCAAATATTGTTTGACTAGGTTTTGCGTAGTGTGTTTTAGATTTCGAAAAGTACTTGTGTGAGTATTTGTAATGATGATACAGTAGTTTTGATGAATTGATGCAGTAAGAATGTTTGAAAAGGAAAAGGAATATATTTTTATTAGATTGTAACGAGCTTTATAAAAATGTTTTTAAGTCGTTCGTTTAAAGCTGATGTAAGCTAAAATGACATGTTTACGAAGATTGTAGATATAGGTATTAGATAATCACTCGAAGAGTTCGTATAGTTAGATTTAACATGAAAACAAAATAACCAAGTGATTAGAATAAAAACCGAAAAGGGTATGTTGTCCCAGTTATAAGTTAGTCATCGAGGATGAATGGCGGTTGTTATGTTGTTTTTAGATTGATTTATGTCAGTTAGAAGGTGAGATGGTTAACCCCAAAGGGTGGTGTTAAGTGCTTATGTATCATGTCCTATGTTTGATTTCTGCTAGGTGCTATCGACTCTTTTGAGCCTCCTTTTTGTTGGGCGATAGTTCTAACTTTTACATGGACTGTCTAGAGAGGGTGCTTACATGTTTCTAAAAAGCCAGATAGGTTATTGGAGCCGCATACAATGATTACCAAAAGAAAGTCATTATTTTGTGTAACCATTGAGATTGATGATTCGAGATTTGAATCCCCATGCCTTTGTGGATTGAGTGGAGAACCACCATACACATTAAAATTTCATGAATTTTGATTATGTCTGTTACTTTTTCTAGAATATTGTATATTGCTTGTATGCACCTAGCATATTGTTGGATGACTATTTGATCAAAAAGAAAAAGTGGCCAAATTCGGTACACACTAAAATCGTGCCCTTTTCATAGAGATGTCTATTTTGTTGTTGCATCTAACAATGAACAAGCTTCATAATAAACACCTTACTTCTACATTTAGTGCCATGTTGAATGATTAAATGTTGGAATTTGTGTTTTATATGGTTATTGCTTGTCTGCTTAGGTCTTAAAAAATTCGGGTAGTTAAGATTTTTAACTAAGAAAGTGGCTCATATAACTCTGGCTGCAAGTGGTTCTTGACTTGGATGAAACTCTGGTATGTGCCTATGAAACTTCTAGTTTGCCAGCCATTGTTCGTCATCAAGCCATAGATGCTGGATTAAAATGGTTTGAGCTAGAATGCATATCTTCAGAGAAGGTGACTATCGTTTATGCTCATCATTTATTACTGCTCTTTATCTATATTTTGAAGTAAGTTATTTACTATAATATATGAAGTTCTGCATAGAAGGATTTTGACGGAAAACCCAAAATCAACTATGTGTCAGTATTTGAACGTAGAACGTCTTGGGTTGGATGAATTTCTAACTCAACTCATTACATTTGCTGATCTTATGTTATTTACTGCTGGTCTTGAAGGTCTGCCACACACTTATCTTTTCAGTTTTTGTTGATTTAATCGATTGTAAACCGCCTGTTGATTCTTTTTAGTTGTCAGTTTTTCACCATTGTAGGTTATGCTAAACCACTTGTTGACAGAATAGAAGCTTAAAACAGGTTTAGTCGTAGACTATATCGGCCTTCAACAAGTTCCACATAAGTGCCTTTGCTTGTCACAACTTATTTACTTACTTTAGGACTTTGAATTTATTTCTAAATATAATTGCAGACTCTGAATATATCTGAAGATGATTAATATGAGGTTCTATGTATTAGATTCTCCATGTAAACCGGGTCAGAAAGCACAATTGAAGATGATGCACGCAAGTACTTGGCAAAGATCATACTTATGAGCTGTAATGAGGAAAAGACAACGTTATTGAAAGAATTAGAAGCATGCATGAAGAAGAAACCAAAAAGTTTTAAAATTTTAACTATTCACCGAAATGATTACTGTGCGAGGATAACTGAACAACTTTAGTTTTAAGTCTTTTGGATGTTTAAAATATTTCTAATACTTTAGTATTATTGTTTGTTTTATAGCAAGTACTTTGCTTCTTAATGATCACTATTTGTTTAAAATTCTACTGCATCACAATAATGTTTTACTACATCATAATGTTAGATAGTTTTTTAGAAAGGCCATAATGTTACATATTTCTGCATCACTATGTATATTCTACTGCATCACAGTGATGTATCATGCTCCTATATCACAATAATACTTTAGTGCATCACTGTATTATTATACTTCCATCACAATGTATAATCTACTGCATCACTATGTATATTATAGTGCATCATAATATACTAAACAAAATGCTATGCTGAGGTAGTATTACTGCATCACTATGTATATTTTGTTGCATCATAATGATATATCATATTGTTGCATCACAATAATACTTTAGTGCATTATTGTGTTATTATACTCCGATCACAATGTATAATCTACAGCATCATTATGTATATTATACTGCATTACAATACACTAAACAAAAAATGTTATACTGAAATAGTATTATTGCATCATAATGTTACATATTACTGCATCACTATGTATATTCTACTGCATATGCTATACCGAGATAGTATTACTGCATCATAATGTTACATATTACTATGTATATTCTACTACATCACAATACACTAAATAAAAAAATCTATACTGATATAGTATTATTGCATCATAATGTTACATATTGCTGCATCACTATGTACATTCTACTGCATCACAATACACTAAGCAATATAACATAATGCAGTAAATGATTTAAAATGAGAAGAAAGATACTGAGTATATTTCAGAAACACTGAGATAATATTTTATTGTAGTTTGGTAATAAATGTTATACGTCTCACAAAAAAAATGACTTGAAAGTAATGCTTGAATATCTATACTTCAAGTTACAGTTTCTTAAAAAAAAATTGAAATCATGCTCATTTACGCTTATAGATGTTCTAAGACCAGTTCTTGTCGCCTGTACTGTTTTTTGATTTTCTTGAATGGTTGCAGCGGTTCTTTTGTACATGTCCTAGAATTATGACCTTCTTTTGCTCCACATACACTACATGTCCTCCTCTTATTACCTTCTTCTTTTTCTATTTCAACTCCTGACTTCCACTTTGAATGAATACCACTTCCTTTAGTTACACTCTGATGAAGAATACCACTTCTTATTTTAATTTTCTTTGGCTCCATGACACTAAGCATTGAACTCGAAACATCTTTCGAACTCATCTTTGTTACTCATGGAATCTCAGTTTTAGCTTTAGTCAATAACTCTTTCGTTTGCAATTTGTATATCTTTAACTTGTCCATGTCGTGAACCAAACGATCAACTAGTAATTCAAAAATCTCATACAAATCAAATACCTTACTTTGCAAACTCGAACCTGATTCTCCAATAATTCTGGTAAGTATAGATTGGAAAGGTTTGGCATTCTTTAACCACCGTTTGTTCAAGTACTTTTGACGAAACTCTTTAATGTTGTTCATTCTTAAGACATAAAAGATGTGCCGACAAAGAAGACCATATGCCTCGTAGTTCTTACAGCTACATTCAACTTCCATTTCAGATTTACAAAAATCAACTTGCGAAATATTTAAAACAAAAACATTCAACATACTTAAAAAACAATGATGCAGTACATTTCACTATTGTGCTGCACTAAAACTAATACATTAAGACCATCAGGCAGTACATTTCAATACTGTGCTGCACTAAAGCTAATAAATTAAGACAATGATGCAAAACAATTCACTATTGTGTTGCACTAAAGCTAATATATTATGACCATGATTCAGTGCATGTTGTTACTATGCTGCACTAAATCTAATACCATTACCACCATGATGCACCGCATATTATTAGCATGATGCACTAATCTTTCAATAGAGTGAAGTAATTAGAAGAAAAGGAAATGGATAAAATACATCGATCTGATTCAAAGTCACCAGAAGTGTATAATTAATGCATACAACCACTTAAAAGTGTTTTATCCAAATTAATAGATCACTACTGTATATATTAAAATTTGCAATCGTATGTGACATAATAACACCAAAAACAGTGCACGATTCATACCGGTGTGCGGGGTACGGGGGAATTACCAAAGTGACTCTTTCAGAAAGACTTTCGACTTATAAAATAAAAAAAATTATAAAAAGCCTAAACTGCAGTTAGGGGGAAAAATAATAAAGAAGGGAGGTGATAATTACACATAACAAAATTGATTCTTACACATAAAGTTATCTAGGTGTAATGCACATAAATATGGGAGTATTATAATAGTCACTAGATGCCAAAAAGAATTATGTGCATGGATCAATTTACAATGTGTAAATATCAATTGCCATAAAGAAGTGCATTTTTTTATGTAAGACATGCAATAACGGTGACCCTTTCAATTATCTTTAGCTGTAGATTTTACAATTAGAGTAACTTACTTACTTCTGCAAATATGCAATCACCCTACACCAAAATGATGCCATTCTCCTTATAGTTTTAAACATCGTATGGCTTCAGCAAGCTCTGTCAAGATGAGCCACATGAATAGAACCAAACACCACGTTAAAACTGCATTTATGCAGCAGCCCCAAACACCATTTAAACGACACAAAAACACAACGTTTATAGAACCAAACACCCCTTTAAACTTGGACACTTGCAGCAGCCATGAACCACACTTAAAACCACTCAAACAACGCATTAAACTGCGTTTTTTTAGCAGAGAAAAAATAGCTTTAATACCACCAAGTACCCCTTTAAAACGGTCTTTTTTCAGTAGCCGAAACACCCATTAAACACCACGTTCAAACTACACTTTTGCAGCAGCCCGTAACACCACTTAAATGACCCAAAAACACAACTTTAACATAGCCAAACACCCTTTAAAACTGGACATTTGCAGCAGCCAGAAACACCACTTAAAACCACTCAAACAACACTTCAAAGTGTAGTTTTTTAGCAGACAAAAACACAATTTAATAGAACTAATCACCTCATTAAAACTGCAGTTTTGCAGTAGCCTAAACACCAATTAAACTGCGCTTTTCCAGAAAATTCACCAGATACAAAAGAAAACTACGATTCCAAAATATGCACCATTGAAAAACAATGGCCACTGGAAAGTATTATGACTACAAATATAGACTTTTCACCAAAGGTTAAGGATTTTGATCCTTTACATTGCCAAAATACAACACTCAAATGATTAGCAAGAAGCTTATCGGAGAATAAAGTTCATTGTGGATGACCTATGCACAAAGTAGAGGTACATTACACGTTCTTGCATTCAGACAATAGTCCAAGTAAATCAAATAATTCAAAGTTAAATATTCATTTTCAATGCTTGTAGCCTCTAAAACAATTAGTTTCTTAATTTTATTTATTTTTTCTTCTCAAAATCAACCTATAAATTATTCTTGTGTAATCATACTTGTTTTGAAAAACCAATAAAAGTGAGCCTTTGGTTATCAATTTAAAACAGGTGAGGTCAAATATTTCATTTTTTTAGGGTTAATACATCCGGAGGTTACTAAAGTTTCTCAAAAATTTGAAAAAAGTTACTAAAGTTTTTTTTGGTTGAACCGGGTTACTATAGTTTCCCAGTTCGTCTTTCCCCTTCTAGCCTGCCTATTTTCACTAGTTTCCCAGTTCTTTTACTGAATTTTTGAGAAACTATAGTAACTTAATTCAATTTTTTGGGAAACTATAGTAACTTTGTTTATCTTTGGGAAACTATAGTAACTTAGTTCAAATTTTTGGGAAACTATAGTAACCCGGTTCAACCAAAAAAAAAAATTAGTAACTTTTTTCAAAATTTTGGGAAACTTTAGTAACCTCCAGATGTATTAACCCATTTTTTTAATACTAAGTAGTAAAATTAAGCAAGTCGAAACCAAGATCGAAAATGTGTTGAATTAACTACTATAAATAAGAATTGTAAATAGTTGCTGAACAAAAATCGTAGTCCGAGTCAATACCAATTTCTGAGACCACAGACGTTATGAGAGAACTGAGAATGACAGTTGATGTTGTATTTGTGAGTGATAAGGATGACTCGGGAGCAGGTGATAGCTATAAGACCTACTATATAACAACTGCATCACTGTTTTATATAAACGAAACCTTCTAGGAAACCTAATGATACCTTATATGCCTACTATAAGTAAACTAATGGAACCTTATATAACAACTGCATTAGTGTTTTAAATCAATTGCATCACTACTAATATCAAAGCAAATCAGAACAAACCTTGACGAAACCTAATGAAACATTATACACCTACTATGCGTAACCTAGTGGAAACTTAAACAACTACTGCATCAGTGTTTTACACAACTACTATGCATACCTTATATCAAGCACATTAGAAGTAAACTACGCGTAGCATAACGAAACCTTATATACCTACTGCATCAGTGTTTAAACATATTATCTGTATACACATACTATGAGTAACCTTATATCAAGCACATCAGAAGTAAACTATGCCTAAACTAATGAAACCGTATACACCTGCTGCATCATTGTTTTATATCAACTGCATAAAAAATAAAACACAATAACAGTAGATGATAATGAATATCACAAATCTAAATATAATGTCAAATGCCAGCTAACTAGAGTAACAATAAGCATAAAACCAGTGCATCAATGACTTAAACCCAACTGCATCAATAAACAAAAAACACAAATTGAATATAACAGTTCTAACATCAAATTAAGTCAACTGAAAACACAAATAATCATACAAAAACATAACAAATCAATTTTTAAATCAATTAAATACATTAACAATCACACAAAAACATATCTGAATTAAAAATAATAATAATAAATAAATAAATAATTAAGATCTTACTATCATTATCAGTTGATATTGAATTGGTTGTTGATGATGAACACTTATTATTAGTGGATGATGAATACTCGTTATTCGTTGATGATGAACACTCAATCGACATCTTAAAATCAATAAATCAGTTGCAGAGAACGGCGATGATAATCGACAGTGGTGAATGGTGGTGAGATCGGATGGGAGAATGGTCGGTGATAATGGAGGAGAGAGTTATTCAATCGGTGTGTGTTTGGAGGGGAGAACACTATGTGTGTAGTTCGGAACGAAACACAAAATGAAAAAAAAAAATATAGAAAAAAAAAACTTTATATACTCTAAAGGGCACGGGTTTGGTAGAGAGAATTTCAGAGAATAGAAATGAAGTAGAGAATAGAAATGGGTAGAGAAATTTAATTCTAAAAAATATATATTTAAAAAAAATATTTTTTTTAATTTTTTTTATTCTTTTTATTTTATTTTTTAAAAAAACTTATTTAAAAAAAATATTTTTTTTAATTTATTTTAAAATTTATTTTTTATAAAATTAATTAAAAAAATTATTTAAAAAAATTTATTTTTTCTAAATAACAATTCTAAAAAATATATATTTAAAAAAAATATTTTTTTTAAATTATTATTTTTTTATTTATTTTTTTATTTTTTAAAAAAACTTATTTTAAAAAAAATTTATTTTTTTTTTAATTTATTTTTTATAAAATTAATTAAAAAAAATATTTAAAAAAAAATATTTTTTCTAAATAACAATTCTATAAAAAATATATTTAAAAAAAATATATTTTTTTAAATTATTTTTTATAAAAAATTTATTGTTTTTTTAAAAAAAAACTTATTTTATAAAAAATTTATTTTAAAAAAAATATTAATTTTTTTTTATAAAAAATACATTTACGTAAATCGGTTTGCAACTAAAAAAAAAAAAAAAAAAAAAAAAACTTACAAAGTTCCCCTCATTTCTCCCATTTCCTCACTAAAAGTAGTGGAAATGAAACTCAAAAAATTGCACTACCAATTCTCCACCAATTCCCCATAATTCTCCACCTTTTTATTTCTCTAACATACCAAACAAGAGAATTTAGAACCAATTCTCGAGAATTATATCAGTTTCTCCACTTCCATTTCTTAGCGTACCAAACATGGGAGATGAAGGCATTTTCATTTCTTTGGCCTCATATCTCGCTACCAAACACACCCTAAGGGTAAACTGATGAAAATACCCCTGATAGTTATGAAAAAATAGAGGGTGGGAAGAGGACACATGGCGCATTTTAAAACAACTTCTCAATATATCTCATCTTTCACTCTGGCTATATTTGGCGCGGAGCTTTTTGGAGCTTTTTGGGGTGATGAGCGGTGGGCAATGAGCTTTTTGATTTTTATTGTTCGTTTGGCAAAGGAGCGTTGAGCTTTGCTATTTTTTAGGAAAACTCATTTTTTCAATGCTTCTTTAAGAAGCTGTGAGCGGTGAGCTGTAAGCTGTGGCTACTGCTCACAGCTCACTGCTACTACTCATCTTTCACTCTGCTATTATTATATTAAATATCATCCACCAATAACTTTTAAAAGTTGCTCAATGTTTTAGAAAAGCCACTAAAAAAGTTCACTTGCTTTTGGATTATTAGAATTCGTGTGAAACCAAATCACTGTTCACGTGTAGTTTCTCGATAAAATTAACCATATGACATATCACCACTTTTATCACAAATAACATCCTACTCATATTTAACAAAATTTCACATCTACTTAGGCCGGGCACAGTGGCCCTGAAATAATCGGTCTTGATCATTGGTCGACCGATTTTGAAGTCGGTCACATCCAGTGTGGATCTTGGTCAAATATCGGTCGAGGGATGAAAAAAAAAACTATCGGTCTAATTTTTGACCGATTGTAAACACACACATATTTTCAAAAATTCTAACCGTTAAAATTTTTTTTTTTACCTCAATAATAATAATAATAATAATAATAATAATAATAATAATAATAATAATAATAATAATAATAATAATTTACCTCTTTACAACCTTATAAATATCATCCTCAAACACACTTCTAAACACATAATTTCAAACACAATTCAAACATAAAATTATGGCTTGTCGTCTCCCCCATACCGTCGAACAAATGTAAAAGTATATGAAAAAACAATGCGATAAAGACGATACGGCTCGACAACAGGCTATGTACTATTTTTATTCCAAGAAGTTTATGCAACGTTTTAATTTCGTACGTTGTATTTTTAAATTTGAACGTTTACATTTTTATATTTTTAAATTTGTTGTTTAAAATGTTTGAATTAAAAAAAAAAAAAAAAAAAAAAAAAAAAAAAAAAAAAAAAAAACTCGGTCGTCGACTGTGGCAACTTTGTCATGTCTGGTCACCACAGAGAGAAAACTGATGTGGCAGGGGATGACCTGGGTAACCACTGTGAGTAGCCTTAAACTTTTTGCTATATCGTTCGTTTGGTTTAAATATGAAAATATACAAGTTTCAGTTTGTATATGTTAAAACTATAGATCTAGAACCAAAAACACAACCACAACAATGGTAATTCACCCAGCCAACCACATCTTTGGTGAAATCTTTTATTACTTAATAGACAAGAAGATGTGTTCACAAAACGTGTGCTCACCAAACAAATACAAAGCAAAAGATAGTCCTCTTCAGAAGAGTTCTACCTATCTCACTGATTCGTTATAGATAGAATAGTTTTAATTTAAGTTTTCTCGTTAGATAAAAGAGTCACTTGAGGACAAATGGCAATTCAATCTTCCGGAGTCGTATTCACGTTGAGATATGAATTGAAAATTGCATTTGTGTTTTTAGTCTTAATGCTTGATTGTCATAGATTTTGGTTTGGTTTGAGTTGAGAATTTTAAAAACTAAATTAAAACTACTTGAGTAACAACTACAAATAACGATAATAAAGATGATTTAAAAATATAATAATAAAAGATATGTTTGCAAAGTGGGGTGGAAAGATTATTAAGTGTGAATTTTCATTATAAGCCATTTTTAATTAATACCCGTCAAAATAAATTATTTTCTCACAACATTGGTTTATTTTGAAAACAATTAATTTTTTCTTGGTAAAAATTATTAGATCTAAATAATCAATTATCCTAACGGCTTTTGCCCGTTAAAACAACCAACTAAAAAGATCTAAAAATAATCCGGAAATTATTAATCAACGACCTTTGAATACCAGTTTAAAAAGAAATGTTTTCTCACAACGTTGGTTTATTTTGAAAACACGTATTTTTATCTTGGTAAAATTTACTTGGTTTGGATAGTTAGTTACCTTAACGGCTTTTGCCCGTTAAAATTACTAAAAATCAAAAAAAGTAAACCAAAGGTTATCAATCAATAACTTCTAAGGTTTTCACACTTAATTTCACAATTCACCAACACTTAACAAACATAAAAAGATCTACTCACTACACAAACTAATTAAGCTCATGATAACAAATAATCTAACAAACATATTCATAATAAACTAAACTAATTAATAGACTAAAACTAGTAGAGAAATTAAAGGAATAAAACTTGGTGAATAAATCGAGACTAATAACTAATAACCATCCGATTTTATAAACTAAAGAAACAATAAAGTCTATTCCTTTTTCTAGCTTCTATTTTGTTAACTAGTGTATAAAGTTGTGAACTTTATGATTAATTAGCTTAATAAAAGGTATTAAAGTAATAAACTTTATAAAATAAGCTAGTTTATAAAACCATTAAGCTCCTCGCCTTAGGATGAAATGAAAGCAATCTTAAAAATCAAAACTTTATAAAGGTTAGGACAATAAGTAATAATATGAACCAACTAAGCTATGGAAAAGCTTATTGGTTAAGAAAGTACTAAACTTTAATGAAAATAAGCTAAGAGAAAGCTAAAAGATTAAAACTTTAGGATAAAAACTTAATAGATCAAAGAGAATAAGCTATTGTATAGCTTATTATGGAAGAAAAACTAATCAAGGTGCAAACTTTTTATGAAATAAGTTTTAAAACTATTTAGATTTATAATAATAAGCTATCTAAAAAAGCAAAAAACTCTCGAAACTAAAAGGTGTCAAAGCTTATTTAGAAAATAAGCCGAGCTCAATAAGCTAATGCACCTTTCTTTATGTTTGAATCGAGCTAGAGGGTAAAAAGAAGAAGAAGAAGAAAGCTTAAAGTGAATAAGCTATGTGAGAGCTTATCACAAATAAGCTAATCTAATAAGCTACAATAAGCTAATAAGCTAATATAACTTATTAGATAATAAAAAGAAAAAAGAAAAGAAAGAAAGAGATGAGAAGAAGAGAATAAGCTCTAAGTAATAAACATCTTTTTATTGATAAGCTAAAAGAGTTTTACAAATAAGCACTTGAAAAAACTAGTTGGAAAATAAGCTATTACAATACCACTTAAAAATAAGCTAAAACTAAAGACTACTCTAAAAATAAAAACTACTACTAGAATAAATAAAGGGGCAGTTTATACGGACCCCCCATGGGGGGTTTCCAATCATTGCACGCATCGGGCGGTGTTACTGTATGCATCGTGATGTTGTACTGTTTGCTTCGCGGTTTGTACGGTTGACCCATAGGGAGGGTCTAAATAACACAACCCTTTAAATAGCCAAATGATGCCTTCTAGGCTCTTCTATGCGTGATCCCAACGCCAGCCAATCATTGGCATTAAATTGATGCGATGTGTCCTCCTTGGATTTGGCTGAATATTATATGGAGCGAATGGGGAAGGCAGCAAAAGCACGCGCCCTCAATTCGATTTTATTTTGAGTCGTGTAGATCAATCGCTGGCCCAATGCAACAAATATGTCCATTCTTAATTTTCTATATTTTTTTTTCTTTTGTCGTGTATCACAGAGAATAAAGGCGCCCCTTTTGTGGCTTTGGACTTCACGCTAGCCATGACTTTGCATTTCTTTTTATTTACTTTGTCATATTGCATATCTTGTAAGCATGTCTACATGGTTGGCTTATTTTCTTTTCATTCTTTCTTTATAGTCTACCACTTTACACCAAAGGAAGAGATATTGGTCATTCTTTCTTCACACTTGGGCTTTCTCCATTTTTCTATTTTGGGCTTGAAATTTTAATTGTTGGATGTTGGGTTTTAAAGGTTTCTTCAAGTTACTTGATAAAGCAAAAAGTGTACCGCTTTTAGGGGGTCATTTAAGCCCTAAATCGTATTTATTTAATCAAATATTACCCTAAATCGTTCCTTTTGTCATTTTAGGTACTTTGGAGAAGAAATCTGGAAAAGGAAGCATTTTGGACGTTTTTTGAGCATAAAAGTGAAGAAAACGACAAAGTCTCAAAATCGGCTGGAAAAGTACCTGTGACGGCGTCAAGCACGATTGTGACGCTGTCAACCCTTGACGCGCCAGAGAAGATTTTGGATGATTAAAAGGGGACGGCGTCAAGAAGGCCATCAAGAAACCCTAACCGCGGCGAGGTGACGGCGTCAGCTCTATAACGTGACGCCGTCAGATCTGATTTTCTATATATATTCTCATAATTTTTAGTCATTGGTGTGCAACTTTGTGAGGAGAAACCCTAAGACGATTTTTCTGCTACTTTTAAGGGTTTTATACCCTTGGATCTCCCATGTTCAATTGAAGATAAGTAATCAATTAATCATTCAATATGTCTATGTGTTGTTTGATTATATCTTGTTCTTGTCTTTTATTTAACATGCTAGGCTAGATTTATCTTGTGTTTGCTTAGATCTAATAAAACCTAACTATTGATTATTGGTTGTTGGTGTGTTATTAATTGTATTGGATGATTGTTTATCGATGTTAGGCTTAAGAAAACTGGCTAACCTCCTATACGGTAACTTGCTTGAACGTCTTAAGAAACATGAACCAATGCGTACTAAGGTTTTTATGGTTGTACTTAATGCATGAGCGAATTCTAGTGATCCCATGTTAGGAGCTTCTTAGCCGGCTCGACATAGGAGTGAAGTAGGAGCTTGTAGAGTTGGGGAAGTACGTACGCCACCCCACGATTGGTATTAAGGAATACACCCGTCATCCACGCAATTAATACACACTAATCAACCGGTAAAAGATAGTTAGGGAGTAAGGAAATCTAAGTAAACACATTTCTCTCCATATAAGTTCCACAACCTTTTTATTTTCAGTTACTTTATTTTATTTGCAATTGTAGTTATTTGGGTTAGTTGACTAGCAACTAATTCCGCCCACTCCTTCAAACCCGAGATTTTACTTGCTTTTATAAAAATATAAGAAAATACAAAAAGAATCTTCCCTCACCCTTAGACCTATTAGAGTAGTTTTTCAATCCTAACGACACTATTCCCCTAGAGAACGATCAATCCCCCGGTACTTGCCACTACACTATACTACATCGGTCAGGTACACTGCCTGGTGGGGATTGCAAGCCTCTTGAGATCCCTCGAGAGGTAAAACCTGTTGTAAGGTCGCAAAACCACGCATCAAGTTTTTGGCGCCGCTGCCGGGGGATAGTTATTGTTTAGGTTGAATTTTTATTTTATTAGGTCTACTCACTAGATTCCTTTCTAGTGAGATTTTTATTTTATTTTTCTAGGTTTTCTTTAGTCTATCTTTTTCTTTGTGTGTTTTTTCGTAATTTCCATTGACTCTTCCGTTCACCATTATGGAGAACGCGAATCCACCATACTACCAACCACGTAATTCACCCACTCCATATGACATCTTGATGTTTAAACAACATAAAGATGAACCTCTCTATGATGCATGGACTCGTTTTAAATATTTACTCCAAAAAGTCCTTCATCATAACTTCGATTCATGGTCCCTAACTCAAATCTTTTACGATCGTGTCGACTGACATGCCCAAAGGGACATTTACTATTTTGCCGGCAGGGATCTTAGGGAATTAAGTGCTGAAGAAGCATGGGAAGCTATTGAGAATTGTGCCCAATATTATTATATAGTAGACAACCCAACAAACATTAATACAAGTCAATTGACCACCAATTTCAAGGATCATGAAACAAGTTTGTTTGGGGATGAGGGCAGAGTTGAGCCACCTAGCTGCATGTCATGGTTAGGCACTACCATAATACAGGATGAACACATAGGTGACCTTGATGTGATGGAGGATTTAGCCGAACATGATCACATTGATCAAAAAGACCTAGGTTTTATGATCGATGACGATGAATCTCAAGAAACACATGATGAATCTTTTGGGCAATTTGAATATAGCAGTCAGAATATTGAGGATGATCCTTATGATTCGGATATAGAAGTTGAGATGCCTAGAGAAGCACTTGAGATACTAGGGAAAATGTTAGGGTTAGATTCTACTAAAACACATGATGAGGATATAGGTGATCTTGACACAAGGAATGATGAGGTAAGTAACATAAGCCCACCAAGTACCCCATAAGTCCTACCAGCATTTGAGGCACACACACCACCCATGACTTACCCGGAAGAAGTAGAAGAGACTATAGGAACCCCAATAGAGGTAGAGCCCTTGGACCAAACAAAACTAGAAGAAATAGGTTTGAATACTTGTAGTCATAACCTTTCTTTTAGTTCTATGGAAGTTCCTAGTTTTGATGAACCGGAGCCTAAACCAAAACCGTTACTTAATCTTCCATCCTTAGATGTGAACTTAGGAATTGAAAAAGGTCCCGATCCACCCATCAAACCATGTAGTCCGGGTAATGTTAAGATTAAGGTAGTAGACATTAAGCCTTGTAGTGAGGAAGACAATATAGGAGTGAAAAATGACCTTACATGTCTACATCACCCATTCATGATTGATCACAAGAAACATTATGGGTTTAAACCGGGTTTATTAGGTCAAGATGGGTTCTCAATTAGGAGTCTCTCGAAGTTGTTAGAAAATGATCCCTTTTTAGGAGAACACTTTAACTCACCCATTGATCAAAGTGAACTAGGTAAGGTTATGATGAAAGGAGCACACCCCTTTGAGCATATAATTCATCCACCAATCTTTCCTCATGTGGCATACTCCTACCGAGCTGGTGTGTATCGCTACTATCACCCGCACTTAACCCTAAGTGTAGGGAAAACCTCCCCTATTTCCGTTAAATAAGGGTAGAGTCAGGCTCGTGACTCGAACAAAAATAAGCGCTTCTTGGGAGGCAACCCAAGCTTTATTTGCTTTGTGTGTTTATTTAGTTGTTTGTTTGATTTTATTTGCTTCCGTATATATGTTTAATTTTTATTATTATTAATTCATGTTCGATACTAATTTGTGAAAATGCTTTATCTTGTTTTTAACTTCGTCTTAACTACATATAAAGGTATTTTGCAAAAGATAAGTGTAAGAGAAATCCAAATCGGTTTATTAGAACAAATGAACATGAATCATAACAATATTAAATTAACATACATATTAGTAATTGTTTGAGTCAAATGCTTGTATCGAGTCATAATGATATTTTGCAGGATTTCCAGGAAATAAGGATTGAGTTTTTCCAGAAATTTTCCGGAAACTTAACATGAAAAATCTGTCAGATCACTTCTGACGGCGTCAGACCCCAGTCTGACGGCGTCAGGAACAGTTTTCTGGAATTTTTTTTGAAAGTTTTGTTTTTCTTCTGGAATCATAAAATGCTTTATTAAATCTCTAACTTATAAACTCCAGGAATCTGCAAAATAATCATTCCACAAGCATTATATCCTTATACAGATTTATCCCGTCGATGTTATGCAGGTTTTCGTGTTTGTTTTCTCAGGTTTAACAGGTTATTTTGGACAAGGAGTTGTATGTGGAATCTAGCTTTTGACGCTGCTTTAGTCTTGAAGCTTCAACATTACCTTGGAAGAAGATCTAACCATGTTACCTCTTTATCCACCGAGCGAATCAGGGGAGTATTTGATTTCATTCTTTTACCTTATTTACTTTTACATCTTGTTATTTGAACATTGGGGACAATGTTCATCTTAAGTGTAAGGGGGGGGGGGGGGTAAAGTATGATACCTTAGAGAATGCTATTACGCTTGATTTTTCGTTTGTTTAATGGTAGATGTGTAATAAAACTGAGAGAAATACTTGTTAAGGCAATTTTAGTGCCAAATTTAAAATTTTTTACAACATATAGGAGTGAAACTTTGGTCTTAATGAGCGTCTCACGGATAGGAGTTATATGACTAGCACAAAACCGTACAACTAAAAAATTTTCCACCCCCAAATATGTGAGGTTCGCCCCTAGAATTGGTAGGAAAAGCATTTATGCTATGATGTGTGTACCGGTAGCACTTAGATTCTAGAACTTGCGTTAGGACCATTCCGAGGCCACAAGTGAGACTACATTCGTGTAGTTAGATTTACTACATGATAAGAGGCATTAGGATTAACCCATTGTTTTACACCTGTGTTTTTGTTATAATTACATTGGCTACATTGGTCAAGTAATTCTCCCACACCCTTTGCGTTGTACTCATTTTTAGTACACGATACCCCTAGTACACCCCTCAGAGCCTATCTTTTCGTTTCTAACTTTAAGCATTTTACTTAAAGTAAGAATTTGTTTACACCCCACTTAAATGTACACCCAAATCGCCTTAGCCTACCTTGTATGCACTCATTTTTAGTGCATTATTGTGACAACATTTGTTTAAACCCCAAGTTAATTATCTAATTGATTACATGGTTGCTAAGTCGAGTCATATCCTTGTACATATTGTTTTGGGACGATTGGGACTCATGGGTAAAGTACTAGTGTAATGGAGTAATGGGGAAGAACAACATTATTACCCCCATATGTGCTAAATATTTTAAAAGTACTCCAAGTGTTTCGATTATCTTAATTCGAGTCGTTAGAATAGTTAATTGTAAAGTTATGTAAAAGTTCAAGTGTAAGGGGGATACAACCCCCCTACGATGTATTATTTTGGATGGTAGGGCAAAAGTGTATGTAAAAAAAAAAAAAAAAAAAAAAAAAAAAGTAGAAAAATACATACGGACTACCATCCCGTTTCATTTTATGTTTATTTTATCTTTTTGTTATTTTTTTTCATTAGCTTAAGTCGAGTCTAGTCTTGGCTTAGCAACGCCATATTGTACATGTAATTAATCAAGATCTTTAACTCGCCACCAGTAAAATATCATTTATCCAACAAAACCGTGTTTATCATATCCCTACACCTAACGTTATAACCCGTTTAAAAGCCCTCTTTGATAGTTTATCTTAGGTGCTTACGCCTAGTGGAGGAGGTTTTTGATCCTTTCCCAAGCCTATGGTAATCTATTTGCTATGACAGGTAGTGAGAGATATTATTCATTTTCATTTATGAGATATACTTTTATGACACCTGAGAGATGTGAGTATCTAAACACTACTTGTGAGGTGCTAGTCTGTAATCTCCGTGCTTATTATGATTAAAGTGGAACGACTATTTGTTGTAATTACTTTTATTTAGCGTTAAATGACCCTTAACTTGTATTTTGATTAGAATAAAAGCGCATTTGCTTGAGGACAAGCAAATCTCAAGTGTAAGGGTATTTGATGAAGCGAAAAGTGTACCGCTTTTAGGGGGTAATTTATGCCCTAAATCGTATTTATTTGATAAAATTTTGCCCTAAATCGTTCCTTTTGTCATTTTAGGTACTTTGGAGAAGAAATCTGGAAAAGGAAGCATTTTGGACGTTTTTGGAGCATAAAAGTGAAGAAAACGACAAAGTCTCAAAATCGGCTGGAAAAGTACCTGTGACGGCGTCAAGCACCATTGTGAAGCCGTCAACCCTTGACGCGCCAGAGAGGATTTTGGATGATTAAAAGGGGACGGCGTCAAGAAGGCCATCAAGAAACCCTAACCGCGGCGTGGTGACGGCGTCAGCTCTATAACGTGACGCCGTCAGATCTGATTTTCTATATATATTCTCATAATTTTTAGTCATTGGTGTGCAACTTTGTGAGGAGAAACCCTAAGACGATTTTTCTGCTACTTTTAAGGGTTTTATACCCTTGGATCTCCCATGTTCAATTGAAGATAAGTAATCAATTAATCATTCAATATGTCTATGTGTTGTTTGATTATATCTTGTTCTTGTCTTTTATTTAACATGCTAGGCTAGATTTATCTTGTGTTTGCTTAGATCTAATGAAACCTAACTATTGATTATTGGTTGTTGGTGTGTTATTAATTGTATTGGATGATTGTTTATCGATGTTAGGCTTAAGAAAACTGGCTAACCTCCTATACGGTAACTTGCTTGAACGTCTTAAGTAACATGAACCAATGCGTACTAAGGTATTTATGGTTGTATTTAATGCATGAGCGAATTCTAGTGATCCCATGTTAGGAGCTTCTTAGCCGGCTCGACATAGGAGTGAAGTAGGAGCTTGTAGAGTTGGGGAAGTACGTACGCCACCCCACGATTGGTATTAAGGAATACACCCGTCATCCACGCAATTAATACACACTAATCAACCGGTAAAAGATAGTTAGGAAGTAAGGAAATCTAAGTAAACACATTTCTCTCCATATAAGTTCCAAAACCTTTTTATTTTCAGTTATTTTATTTTATTTGCAATTGTAGTTATTTGGGTTAGTTGACTAGCAACTAATTCCGCCCACTCCTTCAAACTCGGGATTTTACTTGCTTTTATAAAAATATAAAAAAATACAAAAAGAATCTTCTCTCACCCTTAGACCTATTAGAGTAGTTTTTCAATCCTAACGACACTATTCCCCTAGAGAACGATCAATCCCCCGGTACTTGCCACTACACTATACTACATCGGTCAGGTACACTGCCTGGTAGGGATTGCAAGCCTCTTGAGATCCCTCGAGAGGTAAAACTTGTTGTAAGGTCGCAAAACCACGCATCATTACTACTGCTAACATTGTTAAGACTGCTCAGGAAATACAACAAGTTATTAATGTTGCTGGTTACAAAGTTAATACTGGTTACGGAAGATTAATGTTGCTACAAGATTAATACTGCTAGAAAACTTAGTTAGTATTGCTAATATATTATTAGTGTTGCTAGAGTATTAGAGTCGGTTATTATGTATAATATGTCTAGATAAATATAGAAAAGATTCTATAAAGATTTATCTTGTAAAGAAAGTTATTGTAAGCCGACTAGGACTCCTTAGTCTATAAAAGAAGGACCTAGGGCATAGATAGTTATACAATTCTAGAGAAAACTTCAAGGTTGTAAACCCTAATACTCAAGGAGTATTCGTATTATTAATAATATTGAAGTGTTTAGTTTGATATTCATTGTTTGTTATTCGTTCTTCTTAAGATCAAATACAAGATTCCGCATTGTGTTTGATAAACCACAAGACAGTTTCTATACCTAGTTGTGTTAGATTTATCTAGCATAGCTAAACCTTTACAAGCTAAGGGATTCGATCAAGTATTCAACTGGGATCAACAAGTGGTATCAGAGCTTTTGATCTAGAGACTGTGAATCAAGAAGAACCTGTTGCAACTCATCTCACTAAAGAAGGAAGACATGGACTCAGAATCTACTCACATGATTACTGCATCAAAGGTCCCTATGCTCAAGTCTGGAGAATATGAGCTATGGAGAATGAGGATAGAGCAGTACATCCAGATGGTTGATTACTCTATGTAGGAGGTCATAGAGAATGGTAATCAACTATCTAAGACAGAAACTTCTGATGCTGGTATTGTCACTATCATGCCTATCAAGACTGCTGAAGACAAGGCACAAAGAAGGCTTGAAGTAAAGGCCAGAAGTACTCTTATGATGGGAATTCCTAATGATCATCAGCTAACCTTCAATCACATCAAGGATGCTAAACAGTTGCTAAAAGAAATTGAGACAAGATTTGGAGGGAATGCTGCAACCAAGGGGTGGCAATCGAGTCGTGTTCGTGTTAACCTATTCGGGTTCGCGTGTTGACGGGTTAGTATAACATTTACCCAAACACGACCCATTTATTAATCGTGTCAAGAAACTCAACCCTAACCCAGACCTGCATAACACGTGTAACCCGTTTAACTCGTTTTAGTAAATAGGTCAAGCAGTGAATAAGGTTGGTGGTTTGTTGATTTAACTAGTTTAAATGCAAAAATGATATAAGGATCTAAAATATAATAAAAATAACACACAAATAACTATACGACAATTTTCTTACGTCAATTTCAATGATATGTGAGGTATAATCGTAATTCGCTCATATTAAGTATATAACAAAATACATTTAATCCACATCCAACATAAAAACCAGGTTATATATATTTTATTTTTAGAGTTTATATACTTAAACGGGTTCACGGGTTGACCTGTTTAATACTTACTCAACCCAAACACGACCCGTTTAATAAACGGGTTAGACGGGTTGACCTGTTTTTTACTCAAACCTGTTTATCCTCAACCTAAACCTGTTTAACTCCGTGTCGGGTTCGTGTCGTTTATCGTGTCGTGTCGAGAATTGACACCCCTAATGCTGCAACCAAGAAAATAAGGAAGAACCTCTTGAAACAACAATATGAAAATTTTGCTGCTTTAAGTTCTGAAAATCTTGATCAAACCTTTGACAGGCTTTAGAAACTCATCAGTCAATTGGCACATGTAGAAGTCTCAATTTCTCAAGAAGATGTCAATCAAAAGTTTTTGAGAAGCTTATCACCTGAATGGAACACACACACAGTGGTATGGAGAAACAAGGATGATCTTGATACTATGAGTTTGGATGATCTGTACAAAAATCTTAAAGTTTATGAACCTGAAGTTAAAGGGTCCATCTAGCTCATCAACAAGTACACAAAACTTAGCTTTTGTGTCCTCCTCCAACAACAGTGCTAGCAGTCCTAATGAAGTAGTTAATATTACTCATGGAGTTAGTACTGCTGGCACACAAGTTAATGTTGCAGGGTCTACAACCTTTGATAACTTGAGTGATGTTGTTATCTATGCTTTCTTGGCTGGTGCATCTACTAGTTCTCAAATGATGCATGAAGATTTGGAGCAGATCCATCCTGATGATCTTGAAGAGATGGACTTGAAGTGGCAAATGGCAATGTTGACTGTGAGGGCAAGAAGATTTTTGAACAAGACTGGAAGGAATCTCAAGATTATTGGGAAGGATAGCTTGGGTTTTGACAAATCCAAGATTGAATGCTACAACTGTCACAGGAAAGGTCACTTTGCTAGAGACTGTAGGGCACCAAGGAACCAAGACAACAAGAGTAATGAAGTTTCAAGGAGAGCTGTACCTATGGAAACTACAAATTCTACAGCTTTGGTGTCTCAATGTGATGGTCTTGGAGCATATGACTGGAGTGATCAAGCAGCTGAAGGACCTAACTTTGCTCTTATGGCCTACTCTTCTGCATCAAGTTCTGATTCTGAGGTATCTAACAGTTCTAGTTGTTCATTTAAGTCTTGTTTAGATACTATTAAAGAACTTAAGGCTAGGAATGAAAAGCTATTGGAAGAGGTAAAGATGTTAAAATTAGACAATTTAGGCTATAAGGTAGGTCTAAAATCAGTTGAGGAAAGACTTGACTTTTTCAAAGAAAATGAGTTAGAATATGTAGAAAAAGTAAATGTTCTTGAAAGTAAGTTTTTTGTAAAAGAAAATGAGGTTACTGTACTTTCTTAAAGAATAGAAAAGGCTGAAAAAGAAAAAGATGCAGCTTATAAGGAATTAGAAAAAACATCAGGTTAAGGTTAATAAGCTTGAGTTTGCATATGAAAGTGTTAATAAGACAATTGAGTGTCAGTTAATGAGGAGAGGTAGTGGTATAGGTTACAATGAAGTTCCTCCTTCAATAACAGGAAAGTATGTACCTCCTATTCCAGAATTGTCTTGTTTGAGTGAGTCAAATGTTAAGTCTTTAGGAGAAAGTAGTGCATCTGATAAGGAGAACCCTAAGACTGAAACAAAGTATTCTGATGCACCTACTATTGAGGATTGGGTGTCTGATGATGATGAGAAACAGGAAAAGGATAAACCTAAGGTTGAGAGTGTAACAGTCAAACCTAGTGTTGAGTAGATTAATTTTGTCAAACCTAGTTTTTGTAAGAAGGTGTCTAAGAAATTTGTTAAGTAAACTGAGAAACCTAGGCAGAACACAAACATGCCTAGATGTAACCAGAGAAGTTGGAATGGTATGATATCTCAAAGGTTAGGAAGTGACTTTGAGATGATCAATAAGGCTTGTCATCATTGTGGTAGTTTTGAACACTTACAAGATAATTGTTGTTACTATCAAAAACAGTGTGGAACTATGCTAGGAGGGTGGATCATAAATTTTTTTCTAAGAATACTCACCCACATGCTAAAAGAAACATGGTTCCAAGAGCAGTACAAATGAGATCTGGTGTAGTATCAGTTACAACTGTTGATCAAAATGTTTCTAAACAAGTAGTAGTAACTAATACTGCTAGATCAGTTAGTACTTCTAACACCAAAAAGAACAGTGAATGGTGCAAATAAATTGTCAAAGTTTTCAAACAAAGCACATTCCACTGTAAAACAGCCCATTCAAAAGCTAACAACTATTAGTGCTGCTAAGGCAAAAACAGTAGTTTCTACTGCTAAGCCAAAAGCAATAACTGATACTGTTTTGGGAAATCATTTTTATGCTGTGAAGACCTCAACTTGTTGGGTCTGGAAACCAAAAGTTAAAGTTTTAGATCATGTTTCCAGACACAACAATGCATCTATAGTTTTAAAGAGATATGATTATGTAGATGCACAAGGCAGATCCAAGTCAGTATTGGCTTGGGTCCCCAAAATGAACTGATTTTCTTACTTTATGTGCAGGGCAATCCACAGGTGGAATTGGAAGATAAAGGAGTATTTGATAGTGGATGCTCAAGGCACATGACTAGAAACATATCGTATCTTGAAGATTTTGAAGCTATTGATGGAGGATATGTTGCTTTTAGGAGTAATCCCAAAGGAGGAAAAATCACTGGTAAAGGTACAATAAAGAATGGTAAATTAGATTTTGATAATGTGTACTTTGTCAAAGAGCTTAAGTTTAATCTCTTTAGTGTCTCACAAATGTGTGACAAAAAGAATAGCGTTCCTTTTACTGACACTGAATGTATTGTCTTATCTCCTGACTTTAAGTTGACTGATGAAAGTCATGTTCTACTTAAAGTTCCTAGAACAGACAACATATACAGTGTTGATTTAAAGAATATGGTTCCCAAAAGAGGTTTGACTTGTCTCTTTGCAAAGGCCACATCAGATGAATCTAAACTTTGGCATAGAAGACTTGGTCATTTAAATTTCAAAACAATGAATAAATTGGTTAAGGGAAACCTTGTGAGAGGTTTACCTTCAAAAGTTTTTGAAAATTCTGAAATCTGTGTTGCTTGTCAGAAGGGAAAACAACATAGAGCTTCTTGTAAGGCCAAAGTAGTGAACTCTATTAGTCAGCCATTACATATGTTGCATATGGATTTATTTGGACCAACATTTGTAAAGAGTTTAATGAAAAAAATGTATTGCCGAGTTGTCACAGATGATTTTAGTAGGTTTACTTGGGTGTTCTTTTTAGCAACTAAGGATGAAACAAGTAGCATTCTTAAGGCTTTCATAACCAAGGTAGAAAACCTAGTTAATCATAAGGTTAAAGTGATAAGATGTGACAATGAAACTGAGTTCAAGAATAGGGAAATGAACCAGTTTTGTGAGATGAAAGGTATTGAGAGACAGTATATAGTGTAGCTAGAATTCCTCAGCAAAATGGAGTTGCTGAGAAGAGGAATAGGACACTTATTGAGGCTGCTAGAATAATGTTAGCTGATTCTAAATGTGAGAACCCTCACCTAACCGGTTAGTCAATGATTACTTTGACCTAGTACTTGATTTCGCCTAAGATCTAAATTCATTTTATTTACCCGATTCTAAAATTTTAACCTATGTTAGTAATAAGTAATAAATGGCCTAAAACTTTATGCTATGTAATAATAATACGTTTTTAAGAATAACCTAAGTTGTAAAAAAATAAATAAATAATAAAATTGTAAATAAATAAATAAAATTGTAAATTAATAAATCCTAAACTATATGCATGTTATATAAACACATTTAACATAATATATACGTAAAATAGAATTGTAACAATCCTTAATCTATCCTAAACTTCCTAGTACACGTTTTTTTTTCTTGCCTAATTCTTGTACACGTTAAAATGAAAGAAGGATAAGAGCATAATAATTGTTAATTGGCAAATCAAATATACACTGGAGATGCGATCCTTTAGAAAGTGAAGAAAATTAAAAAGGCTAGAAAGCCACTCACAATGTGACAAGTGTCCACCAACCACTCCCTCTTTTTTTTCTTATTAAATTTGGTTAGGGGGCATTTTGGTCCTTTTAACCTCTTTTTTTATTCCACCCTAAAACTTTAAACCTAAATAACTTTCAAATGATAAACTTTTATGAAAAACCGATTTCACCATAATTTTAAAAAAATTAATTCTCTTTAATTTGGTATGCATTATGATATATGAATCGCAACTTTTTTTTTTTCAACTTTTTAAGTAGGAGTTGATTTTCTTAAAATTTTCGGCATTTTCAGCTCTAATTTTGCCTAGTTTAAAGGCCGAATTTGGCAAAACTTAAAACACGAAAGTTGTAGCTTTTTTGCCATTCTTTACCCATAAATTTGAATCACTCAAATCTGATATAATATGAGTGAGATATTGCACGTTAAAGATGAACAATAACTGATGAACATTATCAAAAATAACTGATGAACCAAAACACTTTGAAAAACAACCGACGCTAACTGATGAACCAAAATACTTTGAAAAACAACTGACGCTAACTGATGAACCAAAACACTTTGAAAAACAACCGACGCTAACTGATGAACCTAAACACTTTGAAACACAACCGACGCTAACTGATGAACCTAAACACTTTGAAACACAACCGACGCTAACTGATGAACAAACACTTAAAACAACCGACCTAACTGATGAACCTAAAATGAAACAAACCGACGCTAACTGATGAACCTAAACACTTTGAAAACAACCGACGCTAACTGATGAACAAAACACTTTGAAAAACAACCGACGCTAACTGATGAACCAAAACACTTTGAAAAACAACCGACGCTAACTGATGAACCAAACACTTTGAAAAACAACCGACGCTAACTGATGAACCTAAACACTTTGAAAAACAACCGACGCTAACTGATAAACCAAAACACTTTGAAAAACAACCGACGCTAACTGATGAACCAAAACACTTTGAAAAACAACCGACGCTAACTGATGAACCTAAACACTTTGAAAAACAACCGACGCTAACTGATGAACCTATAACTGATGAACCAATAATTGATGAACCAATAACAACACAATAACTGATGAACCTATAACTAATGAACCAATAATTGATGAACCAAAAAAATAACATAACACATGACAATAATTGATGAACCAAAAACACATAACAAGGGTCAATAATTGATGAACCCAAAAACACATAACACCAGGATAATAATTGATGAACAAAAAAAATAACAGCACAATAACTGATAAACAAAAAAAATAACAAACCATAACTGATGAACCTATAACTGTGAACCAATAATGATGAAAAAAAAAATAACATAACACATGACGATAATTAATGAACCAAAAACACATAACAAGGGTCAATAATTGATGAACCAAAAACACATAACACCAGGATAATAATTGATGAACCAAAAAAATAACAGCACAATAACTGATGAACCAAAAAAATAACACAACACAATAACTGATGAACCTATAACTGATGAACCAATAATTGATGAAACAAAAAAATAACATAACACATGGCAATAATTGATGAACAAAAACACATAACAAGGGTCAATAATTGATGAACAAAAACACATAACATCAGGATAATAATTGATGAACCAAAAAAATAACAGCACAATAACTGATGAACCAAAAAAATAACACAACACAATAACTGATGAACCTATAACTGATGAACCAATAATTGATGAACCAAAAAAATAACATAACACATGACAATAATTGATGAACCAAAAACACATAACAAGGGTCAATAATTGATGAACGAAAACACATAACACCAGGATAATAATTGATGAACCAAAAAAATAACAGCACAATAACTGATGAACCAAAAAAATAACACAACACAATAACTGATGAACCAATAATTGATGAACCAAAAAAATAACATAACACATGACAATAATTGATGAACCAAAAACACATAACAAGGGTAATAATTGATGAACCAAAAACACATAACACCAGGATAATAATTGATGAACCAAAAAAATAACAGCACAATAACTGATGAACCAAAACACATAACAAATACAATAATTGATGAACCAAAAAAATAACATAACACATGACAATAATTGATAAACCAAAAACACATAACAAGGGTCAATAATTGATGAACCAAAAAAATAACAGCACAATAACTGATGAACCAATAATTGATAAAACAAAAAAATAACATAACATATGACAATAATTGATGAACCACAAACACATAACAAGGGTCAATAATTTCTTCTCACTAGTAACAAGTACAACAATACTAAGAAAAAGTCTTTTTTTTTTTTTTTTTTGTTATAGCAATTTTATCTGATACTTCGTCACCAACAATCTCCGTCACCTATCAAAAACAATCATTTAAATCAATAAGAAAAATAATATTGAACATATCATCTTCATCATCACCAATCTCCAGTGAACACTTTTTGCTAAATCAAATTCGTATGTGTTGATAACTCTTTGCCACACATATAAACCATTAAAACCTTTTGTCTTTATCTCTCATTAATTACCAAGTCAAATACAAACCTAAATCGTAGTTTCTAAATCTAGAATCTAGAAGTATATGCATATACAAGAAAAAAAATATGCGCAAATAAGCACGTTTTACAATTATGCTAATAGCAAAACCCAATCATAAAACGTGCACATGAAAAATTACCAAAAGAGCACAAATCAACAGACCTTAACTTCAACATAACTAGATCATTTAGAATTTTGTTTTACAAATCTGCGTTTGGTGCTGAAGAAGTGAACTGTGTGAGTCAGCCGTTTAGTTCCACAAAGATAATTTAATTTGGATGATGTAGAGAAGATGATAATAAAAAGTGCACAAAGCTAATTTAATTTGGATGATGTAGTGAAGATGATAATAAAAAGTGAATCTGATTGTGGAGAAAGAGATGAGAGATGGTAGAATAGGGGTGAGCAAATGGACCGGATGGACCGGACCGACCGACAAAACCGACCGGACCGGACCGGACCGACCATATTCGGTCCAGTCCTCGGTCTTGGCATTTTGGCTAATTCGGTCCTCGGTCCGGTCCGGTCCGGACCACAAACCGATTATTTAGCCTTGTTGGACCGGACCGACCGAGACCGACCGAGACCGGACCGAACCGACCACATTCGGTCCGGTCCTCGGTCTTGGCTTTTTGGCTATTTCGGTCCTCGGTCCTGTCGGTCCGGTCCTGGACCGATGCTCACCCTTATGGTAGAAAACCGGATCTATCATTAATTGTTAAGTGACGAGAATACCCTTAACAACCCACCCTTTTAATATAGTCCATTGATTAAACATCTAGATCATTAATGATAATCTAACGGGTCAAATTACTTTTTAGACTTTTTAACTTACATCAACTTTTTAATTGATCCCACACCTACACTGTTATCACCTCTCCTTAACCGAATATACTACTTACCAAATAATAATCACGGTTTCCTCTATTTACTCTAATTACAAGCTTCTTTCTTGAGCCATAAATTATTCGACTAATCAACAAATCAATCACATCCTTAAATTTCGACTTGCCTAGTTAAGCTCCTCTCCTATCTCGTTTATATATTAAACGAATGTGACTCACTCACCAAATTTGCCCTTTCGTACACCTTGAAAGGCAACACCCACATCCAAAAAACAAATACAATCAATTCATTTTTATTATCAGAAGGCTCGACAAGATAAGCAGAAGAAGAGTTTGATCATTATAAACGTTAGTTCGAAGGGACTGTTTTGGTTCAAGGGGTTGGTACCTCTCTTGCTCTTTGTTCCATTCGCATATTCGACTATAAGGTACCCCCTAAAGATCCATTTGATGTTCTTGTAATGTTCTTCATACGTATATTCAGTCACTCGATATGTTTTGTTTCATTTAGTAAAAGTTATATGAGATTAAACACGCATTTGTCACGTAAAAAAAAAGAACGACTCGTTAATGAAACCTAACATATGTTGAAAGAATTCGCATGATGTTATATGATCGCATAGGATAATTTCTAATTGGTTTGGATAACAAACTATACGAAGATTTGATATGCATGTCACGTAAATCCTTAAACAACACATATACATGATCACACAATACGTTTTGTTTTGTTTAGTAAAAGATATTCGAAGATATATAGTTATGCATGCCACGTAAAAGGAATGATCACAACATGCGGAGCTTGTTTCATTATCTAAAGATATCACGTATAAAACACTGTCCCTTCGATTAGTGATTAAGAATATAACAATGTAAACTATAATGCATATATGAAATACGTAGCAATATATTACAAGTGTTACAGCGCATGCTCAACATATATAGTTTTAACTACTTTTAATATAATACATATATGTGATACTAAAGATTCACTTTAGTGTCATTTGGTTTCATGCATTAACAATGGTATGAATGTGCTATGTATTATTCTAGATTTGTATACAGAATATAAACGATATTTTTTTTTATCACACTTTAATGTCATTAGTTTCATATAGTGATTGCTGACATAATATTTATTAAAACATAATACATAATAGATTTGTAATAGTTATGTAACAATGGTGTATCGACACTAAAGTGTATTTATGTAACACTAATATAGTATCTTGACTAAAGTGTATACAAATATAAAACTAAAACCATGTCACGTGTGATTGCTCTCTTAATTCAGTTAATATGTGGGAAACTAGAAGGGGGGTTGAATAGTTTACCGGTTTAAATAAACTTCTTTTAGAAATCTTGTTTTAAAAGTATGCTATTGGAAACTTTGATTCGAACTCTATGTGTAATCAAACAACACCAATATGAACTACAAACTATGCTACGTAATAATAACAAATAAAAGTAAAGAGTAGAGTTGGAAAGATCAAACCGAGACAGAGGATTTATAGTGGTTCGGCTACGAAGCTCATCTTCGCCCTACTCCACTCCCCGAGTACCACACTCGAGAGTTTCAAACACTATATCAACAACCTCCCTTCAGGAGGAGAAAACCGTACACGTCGCTTATCCTATTTCCGACACTAAGCTAGATGTCGAGTGCTAATCTTAGCTAGCACCAATCTACCAAGGTCCACGTGACCAAACACACAAGCCCAATGGCTTCAAGAAATCACCAAGATCTCAACACGATCACAATGATCAACACTCACTTCACTCTACTCAACTAACACTAACCTAATGACCCTTGATCTTCTTGATCAATCACACAAGCCCAATGGCTTCAAGAGATGTTCACTATCTCTATAGATCACACTTGATCTTCACTTTCACTCACAAAAAGGAAATATACTTGATGTATGCTAAGATACAACAAGGTTGTAACAAGTGTTACAAAAACCTATCAACTACAACTCTAGTATCTTCTTGATTACTTGAGTTCTTCTCTTGCTAATGAAGAGGGATGACAACACCTTGTATCAACTAGGATACTTGTGTTCTTCTCTTGCTAGTGAAGAGGTATGAAGAGGATCACTTGAAGAATGATTGGATCACTCTTGAAACAAAGAAAAACTAATCTAAATGACCCTAAGAAGTGAAAGGTGTGAGAGGATTTAACTAAGGGATTTTTCTGTGTGTGAAGGGTGCCTAAAACTGTGAAAGAGGTGGGTATTTATAGGCAAAGAAAATCTGAACGTTACAATTCAAAATGGTACGGACGGCTCCACTAAATGACCCACGGCTCCGTTAAATTTAACGGTACCGTGGAGCCGTGGTAGACTAGGACGCTCCAAATTTTGTCTTTTCTGGTGAAAACTTATTTGGGGAAGGTTGGAGCTGATTTTGGGGGGAAAAATAGCTGTTGTGATTTTCAAACTTATTTTTCCATTAAAACATTTCTTAATATTTCAAAAATAATTTGTCATGTGTATTTTTGAAAAAACGTTTTGTCCCATTTAAAATGTGAATTTTCAAAACATGAATTCACTTCTTTGATCACTAGTTCAAGTTGTAACTTTGTTCAAGAGTGATTTGCGTAGAAACGGGATCTTCGATTAAAAACTTGTTAACGTTAATTTTAACGTAACGTGAGTTCACATTTTGTCATCCTCAAAACGTGAGTTAATCGAAAGATATAAATAACGTTTTTAGAACATTATTTGCATCAACAATCTCCCCCTTTTTGATGATGACAAAATATAAACTCATTTTAGGTTAAAATTAGTTTTAACAAGTTTTTAATGAGTTTACTCCCATTTCTCCCCCTTTTTGTCAAATCAAAAAGGTGGTTAAGGCTCCCCCTTGATGTGTACTCCCCCTCATTTGGAGAACACAAAGGAATCGAGCAATGGATCGTGCTACAAAACAAAGTTAGATGACAAATATACAATATCTAACAAGTAGCACATAAGACAAATATCCAACCATATTAAAAGAATTATGGCTAAGTAGCCAAAATGAAAAGCCCATTACATAAACATAAATTAAATGTCATACATTAGTATGACTACATTAGGAAAGCAAATTAAACTAACAAGAAGACACATAAACTTCTAAAGTAACATGAGGCTTCTAGATTTGCTTCCAACTTCAAAAGTGTTGATACATAATCTGGCGCGGGCTGGATTCGACGACTCTCCCTGGGCCGTTAGTCGTCTTCTCGAGCCCTGAGTAGACCTATTCAACAAAGAGAACCCGTTAGGAGTGGACCTGAGGCCGTAGCCCCGGGATCCACCTCCGACGGTCAAGTTAGTATCGTAGCGATATAGCGTATATGGGTGTTAGGTTTAGGGTAACCTGTTATCTCGTAGTGAATAAGGAGATCCCATCCATGTATTTATAGGACATGGATTAGGGTTTAGGCGTAGAGTGGGCCGCTGTCTGCCGGGCCTGGCCCATTCCTGGCCCAGTCCGGACCATACGTCCACAAGCCCCCCAAGTTTAGTATGACATAGTGCGTGGCTATGTTATGCTAGACTTAAGTTCTGTTCATGGCCGCGTAGGCAACTCAGGTGTGCGCGACCTTGTAGGCGCGACCCAAAGGTCCATGACGATTGCGATTGTGAGAGTCTCACAATGGTGAAGGTGGATTCCTGTATGCTGCGTCCTGGGTAAGGGCGTACCTTTTGTACCAGTAGCGATGCAACATGGTGTGACAGAAGACGTGCTTCTGTGGCAGAAGTGCGCGCTGTGCGCGACAAAGATGTGCGCTGTGCGCAGACAAGGTGCGAACATTACATCCGTCTTTACAACCGACAGAGGACGTCTCCCCTGCGGCAATAGGGCGCGAATATTTAAATCCGTCTTTGTACCGGGCTTGCAATACCTCTTACGTACGATCTGCTTCCAAATATACCTGCGTGATGCGTACTCACACAGTGCGTATCCTGGTAGCCCCCCAAGTTTGATGGTGCTACTCGTGTAGGAGCATTAAACTTACTTATTCAAATTCTGAAAAAAAACTTAATGCAAATATTAGAAGTATATGCTGCGCATCGCAACATATAAAAGATAATGAAATAAAAAATTAGCGCATAGCATATATATAGCACGTAGCATGTAAAATTAACACATAAGAGAAGTAGTAGTGCGAATTACACCTAGCGTGAGGTTTTACAAACTACATAAAAGAAGTAGCACGTAGCTAATCTACGAACGCAGTACGCTCATGATCGTTTTCTTTTTTATTATAATAAAAACAATGGCGCGGATGGATGTACCATGACCGCGACTAATAGTTTCAATTGCACGCACAGACGCAGATGGATGTATCGTGACCGCATAGACTCTAACGTTTGTGGATGATCGCAGATGACCACGGCTTTTGTCCAGTGCGCTCATGGCGATTGACTAGCATCGTGGTTCCTGTACGTGACAGTGCGCTCATGTCGCCAGTCTGCGAAGATCTCTATACGCACGGCCTAACGCGGGTAGATTTATCGCGACTGCGCTGTTCGCGGCTAAAAGATATAGTAGGTCCGATCGTGCGGACTTAATGCGACTTAGGTAAAATCGTGTTTACCAAGTTTAAAAGATTTACATAAAATCTTCATGATATTTAAAATATATTGCCAGATTTACTTGTTGTAAATCTGTACAGTAGTATACAGCGTACTGTAAATACCGTTTTTTAAGGAGACAAGAGTCCTGAATCCTAAATTGTTAAACGCGCACTTGTGCATTGGTGTGCACCCATCGTGGGATGCACATCATACTTACTCCAACGTCTTGAGAGTAAGGTGTTTAACAAGGACACGTGATCCGATGTTGATGGGTTTGCAACCCTCTTACTCAACGAGTAGTTTAGTAGGTGTACTCATCCTTGTGCCAGCGTGGGTCTTAATAAGTGCATGCACACCATGTAGACACGCTCCGTAAGCGAAAGATAATAATATTGATGCATAAATATTATGCCAATAATAAAGCAAAACGTGTCGCGGAGCTAGCTAGAAACCGCGACGTTTTATTAATACTTGCAAGTTTTTGAATGTTTATAATATTTTGCAAGATTTTTGAGGATTATTGTAAATCTTAATGGATATCTACCGTAGTGATATACGTTAATAAAAGAGATAAAGATAAATAGACAGACGTACCAATCATTGTTATATACGTCTACTGCTTGCTGCTTCCCGTAATCAACGAAACACGTTGCTTGTTATTGAGCACGTGGATCATCAGTCGATGCATGTATAGGAAGTAAAAGAACCAATGGATGCAATTAATATTGCATGCATAAAGATCATTAGTATGCATATTATATAATAATCATTACCATGTAGGGAAGATAGGAGACCAATTCATTAATATGCATATAAAATATCGTAAACTGTAGTTTAGAAAAATCGTAAATTTCCCTTATTTGCGTGAAACAAGAAGATAAGATCAACATGCAATCTCATCATGCGATCAGCCGATGGAGTTTAAAAGATTTATGTAAAATCTTTTCAATATTTAAAAAAGATTACATATCTTAAAAGATATGCATAAAAAATATGGAGATATATTTTCCGTATATATCAAAATCAAATCCCAAAGAATTAATGAATTCGTATCTTTGTTATATGTGTATACGTATGTATGACAAAACAACAACCAAGAAATCTTGATTTTAGCTTGATATGTTTGACCAAGAACATATGTTTATGTTTATGATATTAGCTTGACACGTTATGACATTCTTGATATTAGTACGACAAGAATTACGCATAGTGTACACATGCAGCATGTACTGTACGATTCTAGCATGCATGGAATAATAAAGTCGATTGACTTTTTGGGTATATAAAATACAAAGTTTTAAAGTTACCGGCTTTTGAACTCGATGGTTGCTTTCCGGCGATGTGAGAACACGAAACTTGTCGTGGTCCCACGGATGGCGCCAACTTGTTGATACATAATCTGGCGCGGGCTGGATTCGACGACTCTCCTTGGGCCGTTAGTCATCTTCTCGAGCCCTATTAGACCTGTTCAACAAAGAGAACCCGTTAGGAGTGGACCCGAGGCCGTAGCCCCGGGGTCCACCTCCGACGGTCAAGTTAGTATCGTAGAAATATAGCGTATATGGGTGTTAGGTTTAGGGTAACCTGTTATCTCGTAGTGAATAAGGAGATCCCATCCATGTATTTATAGGACATGGATTAGGGTTTAGGCGTAGGAGATCCCATCCATGTATTTATAGGACATGGATTAGGGTTTAGGTGTAGAGTGGGCCGCTGTCTGCCGGGCCTGGCCCATTCCTGGCCCAGTCCGGACCATACGTCCACAAAAAGGGTCCTAGTCATTTATTGGAGGAACTAAATATAACCATGTTTAGTTTGGGCTATTGTGTGGTGGAGGTGGTGGAAGGATGATGGGTCCTATGGGTGGTGTGAGGAGGTGTTCTAGGTATGAAAACCTAAAGCTAAGCTCATCTCTAAGGTTCATGATGAGTTCAAGGTTGTAGTTGCAACAAGGGCAACTCAAGGAGTGTGAGTGAAGGGGATACATGATTGGATAACCCATTAAGGGTTGAGGTGATGGTGATAGTGAAGGTGATGATATGTTGCTCCCAAGTTCAAAGGGAGTATTTGGTGAAAGGGTGAGGGTGAGAGTAAGAGGTTGTGGTGATGTTGAAAGTGATGAGGGTGTTGTGTGAGTTCCCAATTCAAGGGAAGTTGATGGTGATGAGTTGAGTGTTAAGGTTAAAGGGTGAATGGGACTAGGTGGAGATGAGTGTGTGTTGATTCTTGTTGTGGAGGATGAGGATGTAGGTTGAATAGAGGTTGCCTTGGATGGAGCTTGGGGTGTAGTGAAAGAAGATGATGATTTGGTAGAGGTCATGGGTGTATGGGTTTCATCTTCATCATCCAAGGTGAGATCAATGAGAGGAATGTCATTGGTGATAGGTTTAGTTGATGATTGGGGTGTGTTGACATTCTTGATCCATTGATCAACTAGAGAGGTTTGGTTGGTTGGTTTGATGTTGAATCTAGGTTTCTTGAATACTCTTGATCCCATGATGGTGATATGGTGAGTGTGAAGGTGTAAGGATGGCAATGCATAATGTTAGCTTAAATAGCCAAAACATAAGCATGCAAGTTTGAAATGTTGGATTTGGGGATTTGGGTGCATGGGAATCAGGTTTTGGTTGCAGATTTTCTGGAAAAGATAGTCAAAAAGTGGAAGAGAATAGCAGTTTTCGTCTTCCAGAGGCACGGCACCATTAAAGGTGCTACGGCACCACTAAATTTAGTGGAGCCGTGGCCTATTTAATGGAGCCGTGGGCTCTTTTGACCTTCTTTCCAGGTCTGCAGGTTTTAGGCAGCCTAAATGGGGAAATTTCTGGGGAATCCATTGGCTGCAAATCTCAAAGCCTCAAATTACTAAACACATAGAATTCCTAAAGCTAGTTTCAACTAGCAACTAACATGATCATGTGATCATCTATGTATTTAGGCAACTATTAAGCATGCATGAATTCAAGCATTTTTAACATCTAGTGCATGTAATAAAATAAACTAACATGCATGATTTAGGCAAGATAAACTAACATGAGGATTAATTAACAAGAGAATTAATCATGTTCAAAGGAAACACATCAAGCAAGTTAATGTATTAGGAAACAATGCCACAAACTATTAGTAGTATTTTAAGCATAATACTTATATTAATAATACTACTTAAGTTATTTCCATCTAATCCTTTCTTTTCCCCAACTTCTTAATTTTGTTTCCAAGCCCTTTGATCGCCTTGCCGATGGACTTGAATCCCCCGATAGTTTGTTCATGCATCTCCACTTGTCTATTGTACATTGTGATTTGCCTTCTCATCATGTGGGATAGATTTACCATCCCATTTTCGAGGTCGGTTGTACGTCGAAATGATGAGGTATCAAGGTTACGAAAGTAGGTGTCGGGAGAAGGGATTTGAGAGCTAGAAGTTCCTTCTTCGTTCACCTCATCATCATCCTCATCCATGGGTTCAGATGATGATTCGTGACTGAAGGAGGAGGATGAATGGGGAATATCGGAAGTGGATTTACGACCACGTTTGGACCCTTTGTCCTTACGTTGCTTTGTGCGACGTTGTGGTCCACCTAGTGGGTGCATAACTGGATTGACTAGGACATAGTCGACACTTTGAAGATGTGGGAAATGTTCCATGACCCACCTGAATAAACGAGTAAGCAACATGCCGTATGGCATGAGCTCATCGGACCGACGATGAATGTTGGCCATCCGTTTGACCATGTAGTATGCGAGGTTGAATGGTTCCTCGATACTAAGACAGTAGAGCATAAGAGCAAGACTTGCCGATACGTGATCACGGTTGCCCGCTAGGCTTAACACATTTTCACGTAGAAGAAGTTCCCAACTTCTAAGGTCAGGACGGAGTTCCCTGAGGTAGATTTTGGATGGGTCGAGAAAGACAACGGATCCATCACGTTTTTGGTACGTGTTGGCGACTCGAGGAATTTGGATAATTTGTTTGATTACTTCAATGTCGGGAATTTGGGTACTATAGGCACCTTCTATCTCAACATTGTAGTAAAGAGACTCTAGAGAATGGTCGTTGGTGTATGCACACTGACCATATGAGGGAACACCAAGAATTTCACCAAACTGAGTGACAGACAAGGTGATATTTTGGTGTTGAATCCAAAAGTCAAGAAAGACGTTTTCGTCAGAGTCAGTGTAGGTACGAACACGACTGTAAAATTCGAGAACGAAAAGGGGACATATTTGATCGTTTATTGTGTATAAACAATCGAACCGAATAGAAGGGAAACAAGCACTGACTCTATCTGACATGACATAAAGTGCATCGACAACACGTCCTTCGTGTATGTATCGTGTTAGCACTTTGGAAAAATAAGCCTTTTGTTCATCAGTAATGTTTGGGTTTTCAAGTGTTTCAATGATGTATTTTCGGGTTAATTGATAATCATTCCGAGGCATTGTTCGTCTACAAAAAAATATTTTTGTATATGTTAGTTCGTTGCATTTTAATGATTATACTTCTAGTGTGTGTGCCTAAATGCAAACAATGTGGAGGTGCGGCAATCTCGACTCTAAGATTATCCTAAAGAGATTACCCAAACGCTCCTAACTTCACTTTTGCTCAATCAAATATGTCGAATGATACATATCAATTATGTACTTCGAGCCATATTTGAGAGATCATGTATGCATGCAAAAACGTTTTTAATTTGCATCAACAATGCATGAAAAAGGTTTCATGATCCTAGACTTGTGAAGTTTTTTCGAAAAATGATCGAATTGGGGTGTTTGGCAAATGCCTCAACATGGTGCCAACAAGCTTTAAGATAGAAAAGCTTTAATGCAGAACGTTCATAATCCAATTTTAATCATCCTAAACATGATTCTATTACAAATAATCAATCATAATCCGAATTTAGTGATTAATTTCGGATTAGGTTTTGCAACATAAATGGGTTTTTGGAAATCCTAGGTTTAGGGAATCATGTGAATACTACATTGTCTAATCCTAGTCTTAATTTCACAAGGGTTTAACTAATTTTGAAAATCCCCAATTCGGATTTATACTCAAGAACAAACCCTAGACTCAAATTAAAAGAAAATAAGAGTGAATTACTTACAATTGATGATGTTGTGGTTAGGATTTGTTAATTCCAATGCCTCAATCTTGATTTGCAAGAGTTTAGTTGAATTATGGTGTTATGGTTCGATTTTGACAGCAAGTGGAAGAGGTTTTGTGTGTTTGGAAAGTTTGTGCAGAAGAAAAGAGTGACTGGGCGCGTTTTTCAGATGCACGGCTCCACGGTTCCACTAAACATTAGTGGAGCCGTATATCTGATGGTCCAGTTTTTCTTCTGTTTTGACTTTTGGCTGATTAATCTTACTTATTTAGTAAGACTTTTTGACACGAGGAAAAAGTTTATACCTAATAAACCTTTTTGACGAAAGATGATTAAATGGGATGACCGGAAATGACCTTAGTGTTTCCGAGGAAATTGACTAAGATGTCATTGGATGAGGATTTACTTCTAGTATTTCCCGTGAAATAAATAGAAGTTATGAGTTGTGTTTAGGAGGATGACTATAATATTTCCCATGAAATATTTAATTAGTCGGAGTACGCGACACAAGGAATGACTTGAAATTTCTAATGAAATATTCAAGAGTCATGAGTCGAGAATAGGATGGATGTGTGAGATGACTTTAATATTTCCATAGAAATATTGAAATAGTCATGAGCGGGATATGAGGAATGACTTGAAAAGTCATATGATGAGACGTGAGAAATGACATTAATAATTCCAATGGAGTATTAAGAGGTCATTTGACGAGAATGTAAAGGTTAAGGTGAGAAGAAATACTTTTCAAAGAAAAGATTTCTCTTTCGACGTTATCATGACGGAGGAGATGTCTTTCCGCGGGGAGATGACGTACTTCGACGAGCTTCGTTCATGAGCAAACTATAGGGTTCCCGGACAAGTCTAATGGCATCCTGACTGCTACTCTTCACAGGGAGTTGTCTCATCTATAGTGTTTGTTGTCATGCCTTTCCGGCGCTTGCGTACTCGGTTTCGGTCGTGGTGACAATAAGAGTAGTTTGTTTCTTGGGGAACCAAGATGTTTTTTAATCAACCTATGAAGGTACAAACATTACTCATTATGTTTCAACCCACATTAACTCTCACATTATCAGAGTTGGTATAGAAACATTTTCTACATCAATCTCCTCAAGATATCGTAATCTCAAGTGTATAGTATCTTTAATGTATGGTATGATACATTAAACACTTTGATGTAAGAAGTTTTGGGATACTTCTTACAAGTGGGCACAAAGCCAACACTATTCATGATAATGGACCTACTTGCCGTTAGGTAAACTACTTTACCTATTATGCCCCTAACCTAGTTATATCCGCGCACTCACCTTCTTCGTCTCTTGTGAGTTTCGCATTTGCAGATATGGGCGTTATTGTCAATAAAGACTATTACTTAAACTATGTATCTCATACATATAGTATACATAAGTTTACAGGGATACTTCATTTAGGTAAGAATACGTATGTGCAAGGAAGGGAACTTGATTCACTTGTCAATGCTTAATTCAAACTTGTCACGCATGATCTTCAAGCGATCATCGAACATTTCTGGACAAGTTGAATTTGGCATGATGAGATGTGAATAGAGTTTCTGTGTTATAGTGCCTACCATGTTAGATTCTAACTACACTATTTCATGCCAAACATTACTACTAACAAAGGGTGTTTTAAGAAAGCGTACCTGTGCCTGAGGTGTTTGCTCTTAAAACTAGAAGACTAGGGTACCTTTGTTGAATGTTAAGCATGAAAGACACGACTTGACTATTGCGTCACTGGGTATGCTTGATAACGCATCATACTCCTTTTGTTATACTCCAAAGTTTATTTACACTCATGTTTTCCTAGCAAAACAAATGTTCAAACATCTGGTCCCCAATATCTCATGGGTCCAAAGTTGTTAGAGTTAAACATCCTACGCATTTGTTGCGTTAGTTTAGGATGTGAGAATGGAGGACACATTTCCCATGGTAAGTAACTTTGTGGTGGACGATCATTCCAAGTTACGGGAAAGTTACTTGGATGATTTTGTCTTCTAAAGTTACCTCTCGGTAGAGGAGTTCTAGACCGAGGTTTGGGAGAGTTTACCTTTCTAGGTGGAGGAGTAGTTGACCTAGTGTCACGCTTTACAAATCCATGTTCGGGAGATGACAATGGTTTGTTAAAGACTTTGGTTTCCTCTCTACTTGGAGTAGACACTCTAGTTCTATTTACAACTACTTGACTTGGTTTAGGACTTAAGTTACTTTTCAGAATTGACCCAGTTTTGTCCTCAGCACCACACGGTACCACGGTACCACTAAATTTAGTGGTGCCGTCTGTATCTTTAATGGTGCCGTCACCTTCAGACATGGACTTTTCAGGCATTACAAATTTTACTTGTTTAGTACTACTTGTAGAAGCCTGATTTAGGTCAAATCCTAAACCCGAACGGTCATGTTCACTATATCTAATATTTTCAAGTATATCATTAAGCTTTTTAGTTCCTTCATCAAACCTAATGATTCTTAAAGCATTTTCTTTAAGTTTTTCATTTTCTGCTTGAAGACTAATACATGACCCGCATCCTAAATCTACTTCCTTGTTTTTCTCAAGTCTCTTGACTTGATCATTTAGTTCTAAGACTTGTAGTTCTAGTTCTTTTAATTTTAATTTTAGCTTTGTGTTTCTACCTAAGATCTTAGTACTAACTACGCATAGTTTGTTGTATTCGTCATGTAATTCATTGTCATCTACTGACGAATTATTATCACTATAATAAGAAGAGTCGGATTGTACCTCATTAGAAGCTTGAGCCATTAAGCACGTTTCATCGTTAGGCTTCTTCTCTTCTTCTTCACCGCTATCACTCCAAGAACCTCCTACAAAGGCTCTTTGGTTGTTGGATTTTGGTGGCTTAGGACATTCTCCTATGAAGTGATTAGGATCTCCGCATCTAAAGCATCTCCTATCACTTGTCCCTTTTCTTTCATCATGATTTCTTTGGGATGACTTCTTCTCATCTCGAGATTATCTAGGAAATCTACCTTTCCTCCTAAAGAACTTTCTAAAGTTCCTAACGGCTAGTGCGTACTCTTCATCTTCACTATCGGAACTCGAACATTCCTCATCACTAGACTCCTTCTTGGCTTTTAATGCTAGAGATCTAACTCTCTCGCTTTTGCCTTTGACAATGTCGGAATCCTTCTTGATGATCATCTCGTGAACTTTCAAGTTTCCTATAAGTTCATCGAGTGACAATGCCGCCAAGTCCTTTGACTCTTCTATGGTGGTGACCTTTGCTCTCCATTTAGGATGTAGAGCTCTAAGAAACTTCCTAACATAGTTCTTACTAGAATAACCTTCATCAAGAGCTTTAAGACTAGTGATAATAGTATTAAATCTAGCAAAAGCATTATCTATTGACTCATCCTCCGAAATGGAGAATTGTTCATATTGTTGAACAAGAAGATCTATCTTGTTCTCTTTGACTTGGTTATTACCTTGGTGAGTGACTAACAAAGTTTTCCAAATGTCTTTTGCCGTATTACACATAAAAATTCTTTCAAATTCCTTTTTAGGCAAAGCATTATAAATCATCATTTTAGCCTCATTATTTTTGGCTAATTTCCTTTTAAGTTCATCACTTTGTTTATCATAAGAAACTATTTCATCCTTTTTAGTTTCCGGATTCTTTTGAATAGGTTGAAAGTCACCCTCGGTAATAACATGCCAAAGATCAATGTCTTTTGATTTCACATACGTTTCGAATCTTGTTTTCCAATAAATAAAACAATCGGTTTCGAAAAGTGGTGGTCTTTGCATAGATTGCCCTTCAAGATATTTGTCAGAATCCATTGATCGGTTCAAGATTTAAAATACAATATACTTTAAAAACTTGACTGACGTGGCTCCTGATACCAATTGTGGGAAACTAGAAGGGGGGGTTGAATAGTTTACCGGTTTAAAAAAACTTCTTTTAGAAATCTTGTTTTAAAAGTATGCTATTGGAAACTTTGATTCGAACTCTATGTGTAATCAAACAACACCAATATGAACTACAAACTATGCTACATAATAATAACAAATAAAAGTAAAGAGTAGAGTTGGAAAGATCAAACCGAGACAGATGATTTATAAGTGGTTCGGCTACGAAGCTCTTCTTCGCCCTACTCCACTCCCCGAGTACCACACTCGAGAGTTTCAAACACTATATCAACAACCTCCTTTCAGGCGGAGAAAACCGTACACGTCGCTTATCCTATTTCTGACACTAAGCTAGATGTCGAGTGCTAATCTTAGCTAGCACCATTCTACCAAGGTCCACGTGACCAAACACACAAGCCCAATGGCTTCAAGAGATCACCAAGATCTCAACACGATCACAATGATCAACACTCACTTCACTCTACTCAACTAACACTAACCTAATGACCCTTGATCTTCTTGATCAATCACACAAGCCCAATGGCTTCAAGAGATGTTCACTATCTCTATAGATCACACTTGATCTTCACTCTCACTCACAAAAAGGAAATATACTTGATGTATGCTAAGATACAACAAGGTTGTAACAAGTGTTACAAAAACCTATCAACTACAACTCTAGTATCTTCTTGATTACTTGAGTTCTTCTCTTGCTAATGAAGAGGGATGACAACACCTTGTATCAACTAGGATACTTGTGTTCTTCTCTTGCTAGTGAAGAGGTATGAAGAGGATCACTTGAAGGATGATTGGATCACTCTTGAAACAAAGAAAAACTAATCTAAATGACCCTAAGAAGTGAAAGGTGTGAGAGGATTTAACTAAGGATTTTTCTGTGTGTGAAGGGTGCCTAAAACTGTGAAAGAGGTGGGTATTTATAGGAAAAGAAAATCATGAACGTTACAATTCAAAATGGTACGGACGGCTCCACTAAATGACCCACGGCTCCGTTAAATTTAACGGTACCGTGGAGCCGTGGTAGACTAGGACGCTCCAAATTTTGTCTTTTCTGGTGAAAACTTATTTGGGGAAGGTTGGAGCTGATTTTGGGGGGAAAAATAGCTGTTGTGATTTTCAAACTTATTTTTCCATTAAAACATTTCTTAATATTTCAAAAATAATTTGTCATGTGTATTTTTGAAAAAATGTTTTGTCCCATTTAAAATGTGAATTTTCAAAACATGAATTCACTTCTTTGATCACTAGTTCAAGTTGTAACTTTGTTCAAGAGTGATTTGCGTAGAAACGGGATCTTCCGATTAAAAACTTGTTAACGTTAATTTTAACGTAACGTGAGTTCACATTTTGTCATCCTCAAAACGTGAGTTAATCGAAAGATATAAATAACGTTTTTAGAACATTATTTGCATCAACATAATATAAGTCCTAAAATCCATTTTGACACACTTAACACTTAACTTTGATAATTGACACATTAAACCCTATACTTTGCTAAAATTATATACATGACCCTAAACTATGGTATTTATCATATTAAGCCTTTAACTTGACTAATTATAAACCCCTAAGTTTGGCTAATTAATGGATTTTACTCTAAATTTACTAAATATGGAAAGATACTAAATATGAAAAGTTACTAAATATGGAACGTTACTAAAAATGGCAAGCTTCTAAAAATGGAAAGAAACCCTAAATATGTAATCGGGATAACTATAAACACTAAACATGAAATAAACTATTGAAATGAGCTTATAAGTAATATGTATTTGTGTAGATACTACGAAGAAGGAGTAGCTTGTGATTCCTTGTGATATTTTCATTTCTTCCATTTACTTTTAAAGGGTTCTAGAGGTTACCAGTTTTGAGGTGAGTTTTCGTGGCCCCATTTTACTTATGTTTTTCTTTGGGGGAAAATGATACTCAAAGTATTTCTAGTTTTATGCCGTGCTTAAATGTTTGCTTTATTATTTTGGACAATGTGTGTATATAATTGCGTTAGGTGCACTAGTGGTTTTGGTTGTGTGGATATTCTTGTATGGTATTGCTGTGTGGTCTCATGTCTTGGGTGAAATCTTTTGACATGGGAGTACTCATGTTTTAGCTCCAGCTGGTAGGCATGCGTGTAGTACATATGTGTAATGGGTGGTTACCCGATTAGCCAAATGGGTGGTTACCCGATTAGCCAAGTGGGTGGTTACCGGATTAGCCATGGTATAACTGCTTGCCCTACGCTTGATTATTATTATTTGCACACTTGTCCTACATATATTTTATGCACGGTAAATGGTTTTACTTACTTTAAACCTACGAACTCACCAACGTTATGTTGACATTTTCGAGTATTCATTTTCAGGTGATGACAATAAGACAGCTTAAGGAAGTTTGATTCTTGCATGGCTTAGCGAGAGACCTTAGGCATTATCTTCGTGGATTGCTATTATTTCTATTTGAGACATTTTTGTTGTTTTTGGATTTTGCTGCATTGTTAGGAATAATTTTGCCCAGTTTGGAAGACTTCTTGTTTTATTATATGACTATGTGATTGTGGTTCGGCTAACCATGATACAAGTCCCCTACTTGTGTCTGGCGTCATTATGACATTTGGTATTATTTTCATATAGTGAATTCTCTATTTTTTTTAAACCATGTGTTATGGCGATTCCTTTCTGTTATGCTCCGCGGTTCCGCCTTGGCGGGGTGTGACAGAATGGTATCAGAGACTTGGTTATAGAGAATTAGGTGGTTTTACCTAGACTATAACCTAGGACTCCTCATATAGCATGCATCATAGGAAGTATGTGTACGATATTCTATGTGCTTACTAATTTTTATAGTTTTGCCCTTATTTGTTCTCGTTTTTATGAGAATTTACCTGCTATAAGGGTCTGCCTTGGATTAGTTCAAGTAATTTGGTGTTAATACCCTGATATGTGGCCTTGGTAAAAAGTACACGTGTGAACGGATGCAATTATAATTATGGTGGCCAACATAATTATAAATGCATCACGACACATTTGGACTTGTGATCATGGTTGCGTTGATTGGTGTTAACATGACTAGGTGTTAGTAGTAGAGTAGTAATTCATGTTTGTAATTCAAATTGTGGATTGCAAGTAAATTTTGCTATTTTCTTAACCACTACAAATATCCTTCCTTCCTTTTAGAATGCCGCCAAAGAGAACATCACGCAACTCTAGTGCTAATCGAGACCGAAAACCAGAACATTACCGCAATCATAACTCAGCAACTCCAAGCACTACTCCCAGAAATTGTCACTCAAGTAGGTAACCACGTCCTTAACAATGGTGGGAACGGAAATGGTAACGGGAACGGGAATGGTAACGGAAACGGAAATGGTAACGGAAACGGAAATGGTAACAGGAACGGGAATGGTAACGGAAACAGAAATGGTAACGGTAATAGAAGTGGTTGGAACGGCAACAGCGGATGTACGTATAAGGAGTTCTCAGCTTGCGGGCCCAAGGAATTTGATGGCAAGGGAGGTGCATTAGCACTTACCTGGTGGATAGAAAAGATGAAAGCCGTTATGGACATAAGCAACTGTGCTGATCACCAAAAGGTGAAATATGCGGCTAGCTCACTGATCAACAAAGCTCTGACTTGGTGGAATACTCAGATCCAAGCTAGAGGCAGGGATGCAGCAGTAGGTATGACATGGGAAGATTTCAAGACGCTACAGAGAGAGGAGTTCTGTCCGGATAATGAGATGCAGAAATTGGAATCGGAACTTTGGAACTACGCCATGGTAGGAGCTGGCCATGCGGTGTACACTGACAAGTTTCACGAGCTGGCCAAATTGGTTCCACACATGGTTACTCCTGAGTCCAAACGTATTGCTAGGTACATTTATGGATTGGTTCCCGAAATTCGTGGGATGGTTAGAGCTACTGAACCGACCACCATTCAAAGTGCCATACAGAAGGCAGGGGCACTGACTGATGAGGCGGTTAGATGTGGAGCACTTTCAAAGGGTGGTGAAAAGAGGAAGGTAGAGGGTGAGACCAGTAAACATGGAGGTTCTTGGGCAAACAATAAGAGGGCTAAAACGGGAAATGGGTTTGTGGCATTCAACCCTGTGGTGGCAGAAAATCAGGTTAAGAAGGAATATGGGGGTGGCTATCCTAGGTGTGTCAAGTGTACCAAGCATCATCCAATACATGAGGCATGTCGTGCATGTTTTGTCTATAATAAAACCGGTCACTTTGCAAGGGATTGTCAGGCAGTGAACAGACAGGCGTCTCCGATTAACGAGGTCAACATGGCGAATAACAGAAGGGCTTGTTATGAGTGTGGAAGTCCAGATCATCTTTGTAATTTGTGTCCTAAGCTGAATAGGGCACCTGGACAGCCTGGAAACCATTTGGCTATTGGAAGAGGTGAGGAACAAGTGAACATCGGAAACCCACCAAGAGGGAGGGCATTCATCATGAATGCAAACGAGGCTCGTCAGGACCCTAACATTGTGACGGGTACATTTTCTCTTAAAGATCATTATGCTACTGTTTTATTCAATTCTGGTGCCGACTTTAGCTTTATTTTCATTGAATTTGTGTGTGTGCTAAATGTAAAACCTAGTATTTTAAGACCCAGTTATGTTATTGAAGTAGCTAATGGTAATGAGGTAGAAGTTAATAAGATCATTCGTGGGTGCAATCTACGATTAGAGGATACCTCATTTACTATTGACTTAATACCTTTCGGGCATGGAAGCTTTGATGTGATCGTAGGAATGGATTGGTTGTCAAAACATAAGGCTGTGATCATATGTCATGAGAATATTGTTCAAATTCCGCTAGCAAAAGGGTACTTACTCCGGGTTCAAGGAGAGCGTGCTGAAGAAAACCCAAAGTCCCTTATGAGCGTGAAAACGAATGAATTAAAACTGGAAGATATTTCGATCGTTCAAAATTTTCCAGAAGTTTTTCCTGAAGACTTGTCTGGATTACCCCCTCCCCGACAAGTCGAATTCCGCATAGACTTGGTTCCTGCAGCCGCACCAGTTGCAAAATCCCCGTATCGTTTAGCACCTTCAGAAATGTAGGAATTGTCTAGACAACTCCAAGAACTTCAAGAAAAGGGTTTTATCTGTCCAAGTCATTTGCCTTGGGGAGCACCTGTCTTATTTGTCAAAAAGAAGGATGGTTCCTTTCGAATGTGCATTGACTATCGCGAGTTGAATAAATTAAGTATTAAAAATCGTTACCCTCTTCCCAGAACTCATGATTTGTTCGATTAATTACAAGGCTCACGATATTTCTCAAAGATTGACCTTTGTTTCAGTTACCACCAACTTAGAGTAAATGAAGCTGACATTCCAAAAACCGCCTTTAGAACCCGTTATGGGCACTTTGAGTTTACAGTGATGCCTTTTGGATTAACCAATGCACCTGCAGTTTTCATGGATCTGATGAACAGAGTATGCAAACCCTATCTGGATAAATTTGTCATCGTGTTCATCGATGATATCTTAATCTATTCAAAGTCGAAGGTGGAGCACGAGAACCACTTGAAACTAATTCTAGAATTGCTTAAAAGGGAGAAGTTGTTCGCCAAGTTCTCTAAGTGTGAGTTTTGGTTACAAGAAGTACACTTTCTCGGACATGTGGTGAACAACAAAGGGATCCAGGTGGACCCCAAAAAGATCAAAGCAGTAAAAGATTGGAAACCCCCTACTACACCTTCAGAATTACGTTCTTTCCTAGGATTAGCAGGTTACTCCTGTAGGTTCATTTCCAACTTCTCTAAAATCGCGAAACCTCTCACTTCGTTAACGCAGAAAAACCAAAGGTTTGAGTGGGGCGGAGAACAAGAAGAAGCCTTCCAGACTTTGAAGGATAATCTATGTAATGCCCCAATCTTGACACTCCCCGACGGGCCACATGATTTTGTAGTGTATTGTGACGCATCAAACCAAGGTTTCGGATGTGTATTGATGCAAAGGGGTAAAGTGATTGCATATGCCTCCCGACAGTTAAAGATTCACGAGAAGAATTACACTACTCATGACTTAGAACTAGGGGCAGTAGTTTTCGCCCTAAAAAGCTAGAGACACTATCTGTACGGAACGAAGAGTATTATCTATACAGACCACAAAAGTCTTCAGCATATCTTTGCTCAGAAGGAGCTGAATATGCGTCAGAGACGATTGATAGAGCTGTTTAGTGATTATGAATGTGAGATTCGTTACCATCTGGGTAAGGCCAATGTGGTGGCTGACGCATTGAGTAGGAAGAAGAGAATCAAGCCAAAACGAGTTCGAGCTATGTGTATGACAATACAATCAGGTATTAAGAACAAGATATTGGAAGCTCAGGTCGAGGCGTGCAAGGATGAGAACATTTCGACAGAGATGCTACGTGGTTTGGGCTAACTGATGGAGAAAAGAGGGGATGGTGGATTATACTTCTTGGATCGAATTTGGGTTCCGTTAACGGGTGATATAAGGAGCTTGATCATGGATGAAGCTCACACCACTAAGTACTCCATTCATCCAGGATCCGACAAAATGTACTATGATTTGAGGGATGCGTGCTGGTGGCCGGGAATGAAGAAAGACATAGCCACATATGTTAGCAAGTGTTTGACGTGTTCAAAGGTCAAGGCAGAGCATCAAAAACCTTCGGGATTTTTACAACAGCCGAAAATTCCCAAATGGAAATGGGAGAGGATAACCATGGATTTTATTACTAAACTTCCTCGAACCAGTAGTGGAAAACAATGCAATCTGGGTCATTATAGACAGGATGACAAAGTCTGCTCACTTCCTAGCTATCCGTGAAGACTATGAAATGGAGAAGCTAGCAAGGATTTACATCAACAAGATAGTGGCAAGGCATGGAGTGCCTATATCCATCATATCAGACCGTGATAGTCGGTTTACCTCACAATTCTGGCAATCACTGCAGGAGGCTTTAGGGACACATTTAGACATGAGTACAACATATCATCCGCAGATTGACAGGCAGAGCGAGCGGACTATTCAGACCTTGGAGGACATGCTCAGAGCATGTGTTATGGATTTTGGGGGAAGTTGGGACACTTATCTCCCCTTAGCTGAATTTTCCTACAACAACAGTTACCACAAAAGTATCCGATGTGCTCCATTCCAAATGCTTTATGGAAGGAAGTGTAGATCACCTATACTTTGGGCTGAGGTTGGAGAGAGTCGATTGATTGGCCCTGAAATTGTGCAAGATACCACCGATAAAATATTCCAAATTCAAGAAAGGCTCAAGGCGGCAAGAGATCGTCAAAAGAGCTATGCTGACAAGCGACGTAGGCCATTGGAATTCAACGTCGGCGATCATGTACTACTCAAGGTGTCACCTTGGAAAGGCGTGGTGCATTTTGGTAAGAAGAGAAAGTTAGCACCAAGGTATGTGGGACCGTTCGAGATCCTTGAACGTATTGGTCCTATAGCCTATCGACTAAAATTACCGCAAGAGTTGAGTAATATTCATGACACCTTTCACGTATCAAATCTGAAGAAATGCCTAGCAGATGCAAACCTACATGTGCCGTTGAAAGAGATCAAGATAAACAGTAACCGACGCTTTGTGGAGGAACCCGTTGAGATCATGGATAGGGAGGTGAAGAAGTTGAAACGCAGTAAAATTCCTTTAGTTAAAGTTCGTTGGAACTCGAAGCGAGGGCCTGAGTTTACATAGGAGCGGGAAGACCACATGAAAGCAAAATACCCGCACTTATTTGTTGAGCAAGATTCCAGTAGTAGATCCAGTTGAATTTTGGGGACCAAAATTCTTTTAACAGGGTGATACTATGAGAACTTTCACCTAACCGGTTAGTCAACGATTACTTTGACCTAGTACTTGATTTCGCCTAAGATCTAAATTCATTTTATTTACCTGATTCTAAATTTTTAACCTATGTTGGTAATAAGTAATAAAAGGCCTAAAACTTTATGCTATGTAATAATAATACGTTTTTAAGAATAACCTAAGTTGTAAAAAAAAATAAAAAAAAAAAAAAAAAAAATTTAAATTAATGAAGCCTAAACTATATGCATGTTATATTAATACATTTAACATAAGGTATACCTAAAATAGAATTGTAACAATCCTTAATCTTTCCTAAACTTCCTAATACACGTTTTTTTTTCTTGCCTAATTCTTGTACACGTTAAAATGAAAGAAGGATAAGAGCATAATCTAACTATCTTATAATGCACAAAGGCCTACTATTAATAGAAATACTTAAAATTAAGCAATACAAGTTATAAAGCTAAAAGTACAAGTAATTAAAACACATTTTCTAACATTTACAAGTTCTTAAGCTCAAAGTACAACTAATTAAAATAGAAATACTAACATTAAATACAATAAATAAATCATTATGTACATTAAATACAATTAATTAACGGGTCAATAAATACAATTAATTAACGGGTCAATAAATACAATTAATGCAGTTATTAAATAATTAAAACACCCCTTACATAAGAAATACAAATTATCAAGCATATTGTACAACCAACTTAAACACAATTCTTGCATTAAATGTCACTAATACAAATAATAAAGCACATGATACAAATATTCAAGCCCGAACGGGCAACGGGCCAAATGGGCTCGAGCCCGAACGGGCACAGGCCAAACGGGCATGGGCCAAACGGGCTCGAGCACGAACGAACACGAGCCAACGGGCTCAAGCCTGAACGGGCACGAGCTAAACGAAATTCTTGATATCCGTAAATGTATTGTAAAAAAAAACATAATAAACTAAAATACATGATTCACCAGAAAATTTTATTTCAGGGTACCCGCCGCCGCAACGCGCGGGTACCCTGCTAATAATTGTTAATTGGCAAATCAAAGATACACTCTTATCACCTCTCCTTAACCGAATATACTACTCACCAAATAATAATCACGGTTTCCTCTATTTACTCTAATTACAAGCTTCTTTCTTGAGCCATAAATTATTCGACTAATCAACAAATCAATCACATCCTTAAATTTCGACTTGCCTAGTTAAGCTCCTCTCCTATCTCGTTTATATATTAAACGAATGTGACTCACTCACCAAATTTGCCCTTTCGTACACCTTGAAAGGAACACCCACATCCAAAAAACAAATACAATCAATTCATTTTATTATCAGAAGGCTCGACAAGATAAGCAGAAGAAGAGTTTGATCATTATAAACGTTAGTTCGAAGGGACTGTTTTGGTTCAAGGGGTTGGTACATCTCTTGCTCTTTGTTCCATTCGCATATTCGACCATAAGGTACCCCCTAAAGATCCGTTTGATGTTCTTGTAATGTTCTTCATACGTATATTCAGTCACTCGATATGTTTTGTTTCATTTAGTAAAAGTTATATGAGATTAAACACGCATTTGTCACGTAAAAAAAAGAACGACTCGTTAATGAAACCTAACATATGTTGAAAGAATTCGCATGATGTTATATGATCGCATAGGATAATTTCTAATTGGTTTGGATAACAAACTATACGAACATTTGATATGCATGTCACGTAAATCCTTAAACAACACGTATACATGATCACACAATACGTTTTGTTTTGTTTAGTAAAAGATATTCGAAGATATATAGTTATGCATGCCACGTAAAAGGAATGATCACAACATGCGGAGCTTGTTTCATTATCTAAAGATATCACGTATAAAACACTGTCCATTCGATTAGTGATTAAGAATATAACAATGTAAACTATAATGCATATATGAAATACGTAGCAATATATTACAAGTGTTACAGCGCATGCTCGACATATATAGTTTTAACTACTTTTAATATTAATACATATATGTGATACTAAAGATTCACTTTAGTGTCATTTGGTTTTATGCATTAACATTGGTATGAATGTGCTATGTATTATTCTAGATTTGTATACAGAATATAAACGATATTTTTTTTATCACACTTTAGTGTCATTAGTTTCATATAGTGATTGCTGACATAATATGATTAAAACATAATACATAATAGATTTGTAATAGTTCTGTAACAATGGTGTATCGACACTAAAGTGTATTTATGTAACACTAATATAGTATCTTGACTAAAGTGTATACAAATATAAAACTAAAACCATGTCACGTGTGATTGCTCTCTTAATTCAGTTAATATAAGTCCTAAAATCCATTTTGACACACTTAATACTTAACTTTGATAATTGACACATTAAACCCTATACTTTGCTAAAATGATATACAAGACCCTAAACTATGATATTTATCATATTAAGCCTTTAACTTGACTAATTATAAACCCCTAAGTTTGGCTTATTAATGGATTTTACTCTAAAGTTACTAAATATGGAAAGCTACTAAATACGAAAAGTTACTAAATATGGAACGTTAATAAAAATAGCAAGCTTCTAAAAATGGAAAGAAACCCTAAATATGTAATCGGGATAACTATAAACACTAAACATGAAATAAACTATTGAAATGAGCTTATAAGTAATATGTATTCGTGTAGATACTGCGAAGAAGGAGTAGCTTGTGATTCCTCGTGATCTTTTCATTTCTTCCATTTGCTTTTAAAGGGTTCTAGAGGTTACCAGTTTTGAGGTGAGTTTTCATGGCCCCATTTTACTTATGTTTTTCTTTGGGGGAAAATGATACTCAAAGTATTTCTAGTTTTATGCCGTGCTTAAATGTTTGGTTTATTATTTTGGACAATGTGTGTATATAATTGCGTTAGGTGCACTAGTGGTTTTGGTTGTGTGGATATTCTTGTATGGTATTGCTGTGTGGTCTCATGTATTGGGTGAAATCTTTTGACATGGGAGTACTCATGTTTTAGCTCCAGCTGGTAGGCATACATGTAGTACATATGTGTAATGGGTGGTTACCCGATTAGCCAAATGGGTGGTTACCGGATTAGCCATGGGATAACTGCTTTCCCTACGCTTGATTATTATTATTTGCACACTTGTCCTACATATATTTTATGCACGGTAAATGGTTTTACTTACTTTAAACCTACGAACTCACCAACGTTATGTTGACATTTTCGAGTATTCATTTTCAGGTGATGACAATAAGACAGCTTAAGGAAGTTTGATTCTTGCATGGCTTAGCGAGAGACCTTAGGCATTATCTTTGTGGATTGCTATTATTTCTATTTGAGACATTTTTGTTGTTTTTGGATTTTGCTGCATTGTTAGGAATAATTTTGCCCAGTTTGGGAAACTTCTTGTTTTATTATATGACTATGTGGTTGTGGTTCGGCTAACCATGATACAAATCCCCTACTTGTGTCTGGCGTCGTTATGACATTTGGTATTATTTTCATATTGTGAATTCTCTATTTTTTTAACCATGTGTTATGACGATTCCTTTCTGTTATGCTTCGCGATTCCGCCTTGGCGGGGTGTGACACTAAATTACCTACTACTTTTTGGGCTGAAGCTGTTAATACTGCTTGTTATGTGCAAAATAGAAGTAAAGTAGTTAAGCCTCATAACAAGACCCCTTATGAACGTTTACATGGTAGAAAACCATTGCTTGATTTCTTAAGACCATTTGGGTGTCCTGTTACTATCTTGAATACCATAGATCACTTAGGCAAGTTTGATGGAAAGGCTGATGAAGGATTCTTTGTTGGATACTCATCAAATAGCAAAGTTTTAAGAGTATTCAATAGTAGGACCAGGAAAGTGGAAGAGAACTTACATGTTAGGTTTAGTGAGAGTACACCTAATGTTGCAGGGAGTGGACCAAGCTGGCTGTTTGATATTGATTCTCTAACCAAGACTATGAATTATGAGCCAGTTGTTGCAAGAACAGAGTCTAACAAATGTGCTGGTACAAAAGCAAGTAATGATGCAGGTCAAGCTGGAAATTAGCCAGAACATGACAAAGATTACATTTTGTTGCCTATTTGGACTGCTGATCCACCATTCTCAACCCAAGAAACAAAGAGTTCACAAGCAGATGACTTTGATGATCAAGAAAAGGATGATGTATCAGATGATCAAGAGTTGCATGGAGAAAAGAAGTCTGATGATCAAGCAAAGGATGATGTATCAGAAGAAATTAACACTGGCAGTTCTAACACAGTTAATACTGCTGAGCCAAGTGTTAATGTTGCTGGCAAGCAAGGCATATCTCTTGATGCTGATGTCTACCCAGATGATCCAACCATGCCTATATTGGAAGACATTTATCCTGATACTGATGAAGATGTACTTGGTGTAGAGGCTGACTCATCCAATTTGAATGAAGAATTACCTGTCAGTCCTATTCCAACTACAAGAGTTCACAAGAATCATCCTAAGGAGCAGATCATTGGAGAGCCAAAGTCTGCTGTTCAAACAAGGAAAATGGTTAAAGATTTAAAGGAACAAGGTTTCTTTGCAAGATCCCTTCATCAAAGAAACAGTCACAAAGACCTTCAAAATTGTTTGTGTGCATGTTTTCTATCACAAATAGAACCCAAGAATGCTCACAAAGCATTACAAGATCCAAGTTGGGTGGAAGTTATGCAAGAAGAACTTCTACAATTCAAGCTTCAAGAAGTTTGGACACTGGTAGATTTGCCTAATGGGAAGAGTGCAATTGGTACTAAGTGGGTTTTTAGATGCAAAAAGGATGAAGGAGGCATTGTGATTAGAAACAAGGCAAGGTTAGTAGCTCAAGGATACACACAAGAAGAAGGTATTGATTATGATGAAGTATTTGCGCCAGTTGCAAGAATTGAGGCTATCAGATTATTCTTGGCCTATGCTTCATTCAAAGACTTTGTAGTGTATCAAATGGATGTTAAAAGTGCTTTTCCGTATGGGACTATTGAAGAAGAAGTTTATGTCTCACAACCACCTGGTTTTGAAGATCCTAATTTTCCTAACAAGGTTTACAAGGTGGACAAGGCACTATATGGCTTACATCAAGCTCCCAGAGCTTGGTATGATTCATTGTTAACATACCTGTTGGACAATGGTTTTAGTAGAGGGAAGATTGATAAAACTTTGTTTATCAAAAGGCACAAAGATGATATCTTGTTAGTTCAAGTTTATGTTGATGATATCATATTTGGACCAACACACAAGGCTTTATGTGTTGAATTTGAGAAGCTTATGCTTGAAAGATTTCAGATGAGTTCCATGGGTGAACTTACATTCTTTTTGGGACTTCAAGTTAGACAGAAAGAAGAAGGCATATTTATTAGTCAAGATAAATATGTGGCTGAAATTTTGAAGAAGTTTGGATTTACTGATGTGAAGCCTGCAAAGACAACTATGGAAACATCCAAGCCCTTGCTCAAAGATGAAGATAGTGAAGAAGTTGATGTTCATTTGTATAGATCAATGAATGGATCATTGATGTATCTTACAGCTTCAAGACCTGACATAATGTTTGCTATCTTTGCCTGTGCAAGATATCAAGTCACACCAAAAGTTTCACATCTTAATGCTGTGAAAAGGATTTTTAGATATTTGAAAGGTCAACCCAAATTAGGCCTTTGGTATCCAAAAGATTCACCTTTTGACTTGATTGCATACTCTGATAGTGACTATGCTGGAGCTAGCTTGGATAGAAAATCAACAACAGGAGGTTGTCATTTTTTGGGAAGCAGGTTGATTTCATGGCAATGCAAGAAACAAACAGTGGTTGCAAATTCCACAACTGAAGCTGAGTATGTTGCTGCTTCAAGTTGCTGCGGACAAGTGCTCTGAATTCAGAATCAATTGCTGGATTATGGGTACAATTTTATGCATACTGAAATATATATTGATAATAGCAGTACTATGTGCATCATTAAAAATCCTGTTTATCATTTGTGACAAATCGTAATTTTAGGTCATTTTCCAAACCTCAACAATTTACTATTCACAGGTTACTATTCATCATTCACTATTCATCGTTCACTATTCATCATTTTGAAGTCAGTTTACGAATTTGAGATATTTTTAAAATTTTACTATTCACTTCCGGAGGGAAATCACTATTCATGGTCATTATTCATCAGTTCGTAAACTAGGTTTACGGGTATTCAAAATTCGCGTAACCATTAGGGTTTAGCTGTGAATTCATGAAACATCATTAAGGATACGTCATATAGATTAGAGTAGTCTACATATTATCAGTAACATCACCTGCATATTAGGTCATGCACGGGTTTGCATAATTTCAATTTACGTATGTTTATTTACTTAATAAACGTTACCACTCAGTCATTACTACGAATAAAATACCCGACACTCCAGACTATGATCCTAATATATTTTCATACTCATTATAACGATATAAAATTTATATTATTAGTTTACCCGGTGTTTTGATAACATTTACTATATTTTCCGTTAAACAATTATAACTACGTCGGTTCGCGAAATTTCAACACGACAACTATTTTAACCCCCGATACTTACAAGGAATGTGATTTTATAATTTTTACCACTTCTTCATATTTTATTTTGTTCCGTTAAAATTCATTTCTAGCTAACTCGGTACCCGAAAACACCTAAACTACACAATATCTAGCTAAAATCCACCAAAGTCAAGATTTGTCTTACAAAATCTTCCACGCCCCATTCTTTGCCCCCCCCCCCCCCTGCCTATTTCCTTACCCTTTGACAAAATTCACTAACTCCATATATTACTAGTCATTTCTTTGTTTCAAAATATCATCACATAATTTTCATATACACTAACTTATACAGATACATTTCAAGACAAAAAAAAAATAATAATAATCCTCACATCCTCTCCTTTGGGTGGTTCGGCCAAGCAAGTAACCAAGGGAAGAATCCACCAAAAATTCAAGAACAAGTATTATCCAAGCTCCATTTGTGTTATTAGTTAAGGTTTTGCAATAAAAACCTCAAAGTTCTTAACCATTTTGCTCCAAAAATCATCAAAACATCAAGTAAGCTTCAAGTAAACTTTTCTAATCTTTCATACTTTCATTTAATATATTTTGTTGTTTTAGTAGCAAATCATGCAAATATATACATGTTAGATACCACTTAATGTTTATTTTTCTCTCTAGAAATAGATCTAAGGATTTTATTAGTAACCTCATGAGATCCACCATTTTTGGTGAAGATTAGGAACCCATGACACCTTAAGAAGGTGTATGGTAGGATTAGACTAGTTGTGGTGTTGATTGGAAGTGTTATATACAAGCCTTGAACTAGAAAATCAATTTTTACAACTATAGAAAAAGGGTCTGTCCATTTTTGTGAAATCTGGAAAAATCAGTAGACATTGAACCATTTTGGCTTATATTTTTAGAAAGTACTCTTAAAAACGAAACCGTGGGCGTTGGAATGAGCAAAAATGAGCTTACGACGAGAAAGATACATTAATTTCAATTTTAGCGACGAAAACTATTTTTCTGAAAATTACGTGCTGTTTTCCGAATTTCAACGGGTAAAACGAGGCGTTGGACGTGATCTAGAAGAGCCGACATACTGAAAATATATTAGTTCACATTAATACGAAGCCATGGATATAAAGAACGTAGAAAACGAGCTTATAACGACCGAGATACAAGCGTTTGAAAACCGACGAAACATAAACATTTTATTCAGCTTTTAGTAGAAAAATAATTCTAAGTCTAAAACAGTTTTTGCAAGTAACCATGTTGAGAGCCGATTTTCTCATTGATCGAGACACGTATGGAAAACATGACAATGATACGAATTTAAGATAATGTTATAAGGTTTCTAAAAACGCCGAGCTTACTTACCAACACTTAACGTACACCATTTTATGGCTAGTTTTGCGAGGCCATTTGGTCATTTTTATAAGTTGTGAAAAATAATAAATTACGACGAAAACACAATATTTATCGATAGATCACCAAACGACGATCGTGGGGTATCGTTGCGACGTATTTACACGAAAAGTGTTTATTAACTTAACGAGACGTCAAAAATATATTTTTCGACGATAAACATTATTTTCAAATTTCACAAGTGGTATCGTTAACATACGTATTTGCATGTATAACATCATTTCATGACTTGCATTAGAACATATCATTCATATTAGGTTGCGGTTAGAGACCGAGCCTCATTTCAGCATATCCATTATTGTTATTGTTGCTATCGCATTAGGTGAGTTTTCATAGCCCCGTTTTCAATTTATATTTTTATTTCTAAACTTACCGGGGAGAATACATTACACCATTTTTTATTACGAGTTCAAGTACATTAAATTCATTTACATTGCTTAAGTTACCATCATTGCCAATTTAAATTCCCCTTTTATTTATCATGGACCGTTAATTGACATTAATCTAGGATGAGTGAATAGATCTATTGAGGGTGACTCCTCCGTCCGGGTTGGTCACTCCAACTTGTCAAACGGACGCATTTCATTTGAATTATATTGGAGTGTTTGGCAAAACACTTCGTTGGGGCGTATATTATTAGTCTAGCTTCGGGGTCATGAGCTTATAGAAATTGTATTATTTACATGGCTACATTGTCATATTTAACCTTTTTACATTGTGGACATCATACAAAACATTTACATAAACCTATGAATCTCACCAACATTATTGTTGACCGTTTTAGCAATGTATTTTCAGGTTATTAAGGCATTCTCATCATGGCCTGTATGTGGACATATCATGGAGTCGCGGTGACGACGCGTCTCACTTATATTTTATGCACTTAACTATCGTTGGATTGTAACGAACTTATTTCCGCAAACTTGAACCATCTTTTGGGACCTATCTTTTATAAACTCTGAATGTTTTATGAAATCAAACGATGTATTTTTTTTAAAACGACACTTTAGGTCATTCAATATAACTGTAACTATAATGCTATGGCAGTCACGCCCCAGGTATTCCATTCCGCTGCAAATCAGGTATTTAGGGGTGTGACAGATTGGCATCAGAGCGAAGGTTATAGCGAACTAGGTTGTATCACGGACCCTAGACTATAACCACATCATCATAGCATCTCATCATTTCATCATAAGTGCATATTCACTATACATGCGGTTTCATACACACACTATGCGAGTCACTTATACTTATACTTATATATATTTATATTGACCTGGTTCACAGCGATATGTCTTCACCCAACCACCCTATTATCATTCCAGTAGACTCGGACATCGAGGACGATTTTTCATCCACTGATACACCTACACCACCACTCTCACCTTCCTATATCTTGACATTCCCATATTACTCACCATTGTTAGATGATAACTCCTACCCGTTTGAGATGTTAGCACCACCTGAACCAGACTTAGAAGAGACTACCACATATGACACTGAAACCTTTGAGATTCAGGAGACTGCCCCTGCCTTCCCACTACCACCATTGTCATTCCTTTTTTCCATTCCCACATATCAGGAACTAGATGACACTTTGTGGATAGTACCAAGATCACCGGCTCAACAAGAACATCAGCAGATTCCCCAAGAATGGTTTGAGATCTATGCTATCTTGGATATAATCGATGCACAACTCCAGACCCCACATCAGGACTCATCCCAACCCCAAGATGCCGCAAACCAGGATTCAATCAGAGGAGCACCAAGGAGCCTCTAGACTAGACTTATATCTTGACTAGCTTTTACTATTATCCTAGCCACGGGATGTGTGGTAAAGTTCAAAGAAACTTGTAGTATTTTGGTTGTTGTACAACGAACTTACCAAGTGTTGACTCTACTATATGGATATGGTTGTGCTATCTATGATATCGGTCCATGTAGGCCGGAATTTTCATGCATTATATTCATGTGTGATATGATTATATTTATGATGTTTCGTGGTTGTTCTCGTTGTGATTTCATTGTATTTATACATGTTGTGGTTGTATTTATATATGTTGTGGTTGTATATACATGTTGTGGTTGTATATATTATGTATGATAATCGTTTCTATTTGTGAGATTCTCATTATTGTTATCTTTGTGATTATGAAGAGTTATGCCACCCAAGAGAGCTACTACTGCTATGAAACCAGCTCAGATCAGAAAACTTGTTGCCGACAGTATAGAGGCAGCACTAGTGACTGAAAGAGAGGCTGTAGCTGCAGCCGCTGCTGAAGCCGCTTCTTGGGCAGAAAATGCAGAAACTGCCGGGCAAGCTACTAATGGTACAAATGGTCGTAAATGTACATACAAAGACTTCAAGAGTGGTGATCCCACAAAGTTCAAAGGCACTGAAGGAGCCACTGCTATGATCTGTTGGTTTGAAAAGATAGAATCTGTATTTCTCCTATGCAATTTCCCAGAGGACAGCTAGGTGAAGTTTGCTACCAGTACACTCGTTGACGAAGCTATGTCATGGTGGAATTCTTATGCAAAGCCCATGGGTATGGAGAATGCACACAAGCTCACATGGGATGAATTCAAAAAGCTACTGACTAAGAAGTTTTGTCCACACACTGAAGTAAAGAAACAAGAAACAGAGTTTTATGAGTTGGAGACCATAGGTAATGATATCGAGACCTACATCAGGAGATTTCAAGAGTTGGCCACGCTCTGTCCAACTATGGTTTCAGATAACGAGAAGTTGTTAGAAAACTTCATTGATGGGTTACCACACAATATCCGAGGGGATGTAATTTCTTTTGATCCACACACACTGGACGAAGCAATCAGAATATCTCATAAGCTTATGGCTTAGGTGATAAAGAAGGGAACTACTGTCAACAACAATAACCGTAACAGCTACAACAACAACAACAACAAGAGAAGGTGGGACAACAATCAGGGTGGCAATGCTACTCAACAACCACCAAAGAGACAAGAAGTTACTAAGGCCTATGTTGCAGGCCCAACTGAAAAGAAAGGCTACAAAGGTACCCTACCCAAATGCAACAAGTGTCAAAGTCATCATAACCCTGGTCGTTGTCTTAATCCATGTGGCAACTATAAGAAGATTGGTCATTCGACTAGAGAATGCAAGTTTCCAATCCTTGCCGGAAATCAGGAACCTCCAGTAACATGTTTTGGCTGTGGGGAGATAGGACACTATAAGAATGAATGCCCAAACCAATGAAACCAAGGAAATAGGAACCAAGGTAGAATAACTCGTAGAAGGGCTTATATCATCGGAGGAGGGGATTACCAGCACATCAACAATGTTGAGGATGACAACAATGTTTAGGAACATAGAACTTCTGCCATAATAATAGACCATAGGAGGAGCCCTTTTGGGATTGTATTTCTTTAAGTTGTCAATATTAAGTCCTTTCTTGTAACCTTGTTGTATCATGTACCTTTCTATCTAATGAATCCACTATCTTTTGTTATTTCCATGATATCACAACCTTCGTTTATTTCATTCCCTATCCCAATTGCCCAATATTCAATCATTTCGCAACAACATACTGCTGACCTAGTAGGGATTTGGCAAATTTCGTCTTGACTTTAGGCTATTACCATTCCGTAGGAATATCCACACACGTTCTATAACCCATTCAACAGAATTTATTACCAGATATTTTACTACTGCTTTATAAAGCTGTTTCACAAACTATTTTACTACCATCTCAGGAAATTATTTCACGGAATTTTAAAACGAGTCATGTTACTACCGCCTTATAAATTGATTTTCTGTCATTCTACCAACTATTTACTACTATGTTATCAAACAACACGTTGAACATCATCTAAAACTTTTGAGAAACATACTACTACTTTGACTAAACCGAGCATCGCATCATTAGTCCTCAATTATACATAGCCTGATCACCTATGTATAATTCAGGAAGGATTATGCCATGAAGAGGACAATCATCTTTTCTAAAATTCTTAATAACAATCTTCATTCAAAAGCTTTGTAACCAAATAAAATCTTTCATAAACATTCCGTTTGACAAACCCTCTCTAGATACCTACACCACGTGCCACTCACTCAACCGCTAAATTAGATTTTTACCATAGACCTTCCTAGGAAAGGCTTTCCATATAAGAGGAGTATTCCACGACATAAGAAAACAATGAAAAGGTTATGAGACCATAAACGAGGACCAGGAGTAGATAGTAAGTTGATTCATATCGCAACAGAAAACATAAGATCTCACGAGGCAATCCAAATCACTATCTTTGGCATAGTCACCAAATCCTATCATTTCAGAGATACTAGTTAGACCAAGTAAGACAACAAACCTAAGACATGATCCATATTAGAAATGACCAAGTAAGTTGAATACTCATAATTGCAAGTCTTGCCTTGGAAAGGCATGATACAATTTTAGGAACGCAGGAAATTGAACCCGAGATACAGTGGACCATTTAAGATTCCGGATAGAGTTGGTCTAGTAGCATAAAATCTTGAGCTTCCGTCAGAGCTCAGCAGCGTACATAACCCATTTCATGTTTCAAACCTCAAGAAGTGTCTTTCAGATGAATTACTCAAAATTCCATTAGAAGAAATTCAACAAGACGATAAGCTTAATTTAGTGGAGGAACCAACAGAAATCATGGATCGTGAGGTCAAACAGTTGAAGCCGAGTCGAATTCCTATCGTGTAAGTTCGCTGGAATTCTCGAAGAGGTCCCGAGTTTACTTGGGAGCGGGAAGACAGATTGCGTCTCAAATATCCACACCTTTCACCGAACCCACTCCAGAGACCAACACTAACTGAATTCAGGGACTGAATTCCTTTTAGGGTGGAAGACTGTGACAAATCGTAATTTTAGGTCATTTTCCAAACCTCGACAATTTACTATTCACAAGTTACTATTCATCATTCACTATTCATCATTTTTGAAGTCAGTTTGCGACTTTGAGATGTTTTCAAAAATTTTACTATTCACAAAATACTATTCATTCCCGGAGGGAAATCACTATTCATGGTCATTATTCATCAGTTCGTAAACTAGGTTTATGGGTATTCAAAATTCGCGTAACCATTAGGGTTTAGCTGTGAATTCATGAAACATCATTAAGGACACGTCATATAGACTAGAGTAGTCTACATATTATCAGTAACATAACCTGCATATTAGGTCATGCACGGGTTTGCATAATTTCAATTTACGTATGTTTATTTACTTAATAAACGTTACCACTCAGTCATTACTACGAATAAAATACCCGACACTCCAGACTATGATCCTAATATATTTTCATACTCATTATAATGATATAAAATTTATATTATTAATTTACCCGGTGTTTTGAAAACATTTACTATATTTTCCGTTAAACGCTTATAACCACGTCGGTTCGCGAAATTTCAACATGACAACTATTTTAACCCCCGATACTTACAAGGAATGTGATTTTATAATTTTTACCACTTCGTCATATTTTATTTTGTTCCGTTAAAATTCATTTCTAGCTAACTCGGTACCCGAAAACACCTAAACTACACAATATCTAGCTAAAATCCACCAAAGTCAAGATTTGTCTTACAAAATCTTCCACACCCCATTCTTTGCCGCCCCCCCCCCCCCCCCTCCCTCCATGCCTATTTCCTTACCCTTTGAAAAAAATTCACCAACTCCATTTATTACTAGTCATTTCATGTCTCAAAATATCATCACATAATTTTCATATACACTAACTTATATACATACATTTCAAGACAAAAAAAAATAATCCTCTCAACCTCTCCTTTGGGTGGTTCGGCCAAGCAAGAAACCAAAGGAAGAATCCACCAAAAATTCAAGAACAAGTATTATCCAAGCTCCATTTGTGTTATTAGTTAAGGTTTTTCAATAAAAACCTCAAAGTTCTTAAACATTTTGCTCCAAAAATTATCAAAACATCAAGTAAGCTTCAAGTAAACTTTTCTAATCTTTCATACTTTCATTTAATATAGTTTGCTGTTTTAGTAGCAAATCATGCAAATATATACATGTTACATACCACTTAATGTTTATTTTTCTCTCTAGAAATAGATCTAAGGATTTTATTAGTAACCTCATGAGATCCACCATTTTTGGTGAAGATTAGGAACCCATGACACCTTAAGAAGGTGTATGGGAGGCTTAGACTAGTTGTGGTGTTGATTGGAAGTGTTATATACAAGCCTTGAACTAGAAAATCGATTTTTACAACTATAGAAAAAGGGTCTGTCCATTTTTGTGAAATCTGGAAAAATCAGTAGACATTGAACCATTTTGGCTTATATTTTTAGAAAGTACTCTTAAAAACGAAACCGTGGGCGTTGGAATGAGCAAAAACGAGCTTACGACAAGAAAGATACATTAATTTCAATTTTAGCGACGAAAACTATTTTTCTGAAAATTACATGCTGTTTTCCGAATTTCAACGGGTAAAATGAGGCGTTGGACGAGATCTTGAAGGGCCGACATACTGAAAATATATTATTTCACATTAATACGAAGCCGTGGATATAAAGAACGTAGAAAACGAGCTTATAACGACCGAGATACAAGCGTTTGAAAACCGACGAAACATAAACATTTTATTCAGCTTTTTGTAGAAAAATAATTCTAAGTCTAAAACAGTTTTTGCAAGTAACCATGTTGAGAGCCGATTTTCTCATTGATCGAGACACGTATGGAACAAAATGACAATGATACGAATTTAAGATAATGTTATAAGGTTTCTAAAAACGCCGAGTTTACTTACTAACACTTAACGTACACCATTTTATGGCTAGTTTTGCGAGGTCATTTGGTCATTTTTATAAGTTGTGAAAAATAATAAATTACGAAGAAAACACAATATTTATCGATAGATCACCAAACGACGATCGTGGGGTATCGTTGCGACGTATTTACACGAAAAGTGTTTATTAACTTAACGAGACGTCAAAAATATATTTTTCGACGATAAACATTATTTTCAAATTTCACAAGTGGTATCGTTAACATACGTATTTGCATGTATAGCATCATTTCATGACTTACATTAGAACATATCATTCATATTAGGTTGCGGTTAGAGACCGAGCCTCATTTCAGCATATCCATTATTGTCATTGTTGCTATCGCATCAGGTGAGTTTTCATAGCCCCATTTTCAATTTATATTTTCATTTCTAAACTTGCGGGGGAGAATACATTGCACCATTTTTATTACCATCATTGCCAATTTAAAGTCCCCTTTTATTTATCATGGACCGTTAATTGACATTAAGCTAGGATGAGTGAATAGATCTATTGAGGGTGACTCCTCCGTCCGGGTTGGTCGCTCCAACTTGTCAAACGGACGCATTTCATTTGAATTATATTGGAGTGTCTGGCAAAACACTTCGTTGGGGCGTACATTATTAGTCTAGCTTCGAGGATGAGCTTATAGCAATTGTATTATTTACATGGCTACATTGTCATATTTAACCTTTTTACATTGTGGACATCATACAAAACATTTACATAAACCTATGAATCTCACCAACATTATTGTTGACCGTTTTAGCAATGTATTTTCAGGTTATTAAGGCATTCGCATCATGACCTGTATGTGGACATATCATGGAGTCGCGGTGACGACGCTTCTCACTTATATTTTATGCACTTAACTATCGTTTGATTGTAACGAACTTATTTCCGCAAACTTGAACCATCTTTTGGGACCTATCTTTTGTAAACTCTGAATGTTTTATGAAATCTAACAATGTATTTCTTTTAAAACGACACTTTAGGTCGTTCAATATAACTGTAACTATGATGCTATGGCAGTCATGCCCCAGGTATTCCATTCCGCTGCAAATCAGGTATTTGGGGGTGTGACATCATTAAAAAACAAAACATATTGAGATAAGACATAATTTTATAAAAGATTGTTATGAAAAGAAGTTAATTCAAATTGTTAAAATCCATACAGATAATAATGTTACAGATTTGCTAACAAAAGCCTTTGATGTAGATTTCAATTTTTGGTTGTTAGTATTGGAATGATAAATCTTTGAAAAATTCTTATCTCTTTGTGTCTTTGTAAAGTTTTATAAGGATTAGTACTTTTATTACATCAATAAATTGTTTCTGCTGCTAAGTTATCTTTAGTATTGCTAGTTTACTTAGTATTGCTATGTTAATATTGCTAAGTTAGAATTAGTATTGCTAGTTTACTTAGTATTGCTGTGTTAATGTGGCCAATTATACTTGGTATTGCTAAGTGTAATTGATGATGTGATTCTTGTAAATTGTGTTATGTTTGTGGTTTTGTGTTTTTGGGACTAATCTTTTGCAGGATAAGCTGAGAAAAGTGATGGAGTGCTGATTAAAAAGCTATTTGGAGTGGAAACTGACTTTATGCTGCTACGCATAAGTTAGTTCGGCTAGACCTAATTTAGTGTGGCTAGGTTTCTGTTGCTATGTTTGAAAGAACAGGGTACTGTTTTAAAAATGTGAGCGATTAAGGGTTTATATCCTCCACTCGTTCCCAAAAGTTTCTTTATCCGATCAAAACTCTTTCAAACATAAACCCTAACTCTTTTTCTCCATTAATTGTAAATCCCAGCCAAATCCTACCAAAATTTTTCAAAATCACAATGTCGACTCTGTCATTCACTGATCAACATAACATGATTGCATTTTTGCAAAAGCCCCAAGAAAGTGAAGGTTTTACTAAAATCATTGATTTTCTTAATGCTGCTCATATTAGGTACACATTAACAGTGAATCCTACTATATATGTTTCCAACATCAAACAGTTTTGGGCTACTGCAAAGGTCAAAACTATTGATGAGGAAGTACAAATACATGCCCTTGTGGATGGGCAGGAGATTGTTGTTACGGAAGCTTCTATTCGAGATGTTTTTCATCTTGATGATGCTGAAGGTATTAATAATCTACCAAATTCTATAATTTTTGAAAACCTTGCATTTATGGGGTATGAAAGCCAAAGTACTTCTTTAAAATTTTCAAAAGGGGCTTTCTCACCACAATGAAAATTCTTAATTCACACTATCTTACAGTGTCTTAGTCCAAAGACTACTGGTTGTAATGAGTTTAGTAGTAATATGGCTTCTGCTATTATCTGCTTGGCTCAAAATCAAAGAAATCAAAGATTTAATTTTTCAAAATTAATTTTTTATAGTGTGGTTAAGGGCTTGGATAGTTCTTCAAATAAATATTACTTATATCCAAGGTTTTTACAACTTCTTATGGACAAACAATTTGTAAACAAAAAGGTTCATAAAAAGGTTTATACTGCTCTCTTTCATACTAAAATGATTTTTGCTAATATGAAGAGAGAGGGCAAGGATTTTTCAGACAGAGTTACACCATTGTTTCAAACAATGTTGGAACTAAGTCTAACTCAGGGTGAGAGCTCAGCAATCCTAGCTGATGCTTATCACACACCCACTCTTTTGCCATCCCCATCAACAACACAAAAGACCCATACCCCTAGGACCACTAAAAAGGGCACTCAACTACCTCAGGTTAGTGCTAGTATGGCTGCAGATGAGGCTGTGCATGAGGAGAGGGGTCACAGATTAGAAAGGTTTGTCACTACTGCTACTAGCTTAGAAGCAGAGCAAGATAGTGATAACATAAGTAAGACCCAATCTAAGGCAACTTCTAATGAATTCAGTTCCTTTGGAGCTAATTTAGGTGAAGGTCCCAGCCAACCGGATAATATGGGGGGTGTAGATGCTCAGAATAGGTCTTAGGCTATGCCTAACTCACCAAATGATGCACTACTCGGGAGAGGTAACACACTCCGAAGTGCTGAGGGTAGTATGAAACTTATTAATGAATTGACGGCTACTTGTACAAAATTGTCAAGGGATGTTCTTGCTCTCAAGAAGGATATTAAGCAGCTTAAACTTTCTCAAGGTACTGAAATCACAAGGTTGAAGAGGAGGTTTAGGTATCTTGAAGGACTACAGAGGTCAAGAACACACAAATCTAAAAGGTTACACAGGGTTAGAACTACTTCCAGGGTTGAATCTTCTGATGCAGAACAAAGTTTGGAGAAGGATGTTTCCAAACAGGAGAGGAATACAAGCAAAGCTTCAGGGGAGGATACTGGGGTAGATTTTGATACTGGGATAGATGATGAGTTTGAAGATGATGATGTGAATGAGTTTGTTGTTGCTGATCAACAGGGTAATGTTGCTGATGATGGTATTGAAAAGATGGTTAAAGCTGCTAAAGTGTTACCTGATGCTGCTACACTTAAGACTGCTAGTAGTGAAGTTAATATTGCTAGTGGAGAAGTTAATGTGGCTAGTGAAAAGGTAAATGCTGCTGAGGCTAGTGACAAGGTTAGTGCTGCTGAGACTGAAGTTAGTATTGCTGCTACTCAAGGTGATGAAGATATGACTATAGCACAAGTATTAACAAAGTTAAAGAGTACAAGACCAAAGGCAAAAGGAGTTGTAATCAAAGAGCCAATATCAATATCAACAACACCATTAACAACTATTTCACCATCAGACAAAGGCAAAGGTTTGTTGATTGAAGAACCTAAGAAGAAATTTCTATCACTCAGTCAACAACAACAACAACAACTTAAGACAGATGAAGAGGTTGCAAGACAAGTGCAAGCTGATCTTGATGCTGAAGAAGAAGAGGCAAGAAGAAAGCTAGCTCAAGAAGAAGAACAGGCAAGTCTTGAACTCATTAATTCCTGGGATGACATACAAGCCAAATGTGAAGCAGACCACATGTTAGCTCAGAAGATGTGGGATGATGAGCAGGAAGAACTATCAATGGAAGAAAAGTCAAAACTCTTTATGGAATTCTTAGCTCAAAAGAGGAAGTTCTTTGCTCAGAAAAGGGCTGAAGAAAAGAGAAACAAACCACCTACTCTAGCACAGAAAAAGCAAATTATGCAGACCTATCTGAGAAATATGGGAGGATGGAAACAAACTCAGTTCAAGGGGATGAGCTATGAAAGAATCAAAAAGGAGTTTGACACAGTTTTCCAGATTTTAATACATATTAAATGTGTCTTTAATGATCTTATTAGGGCTTCATGATTATGACTTAGGGTTGTAAAAAGCGACACAAAACAACCCACATATAGGTGCATACATTTATGATTTCATGTGTGATTTCATGTGACCATTATAACGAGGCAATCAAACAAGTATTCTAACATGATTCTTACGGTTTCAATAACATGTATTAGTCTTGTATATGTCGACTGAATTAAAAGAAAACAAAGGGAAAACATAATCACCTTGGTCAACTAGAAAAAGAAACGAATGGAACAAGGAATTTAGGGCTCGGATTAACCACCAATAACTCCAACGATTTGCACTACTATCTTGATCAGCCATGATGCCTCGTTCTCTTTTTTCTTGGTAGCAACCAAAGAGTTTTATGTGTCTGTTTCCTTCTGGTATAGGTTCGGTGCAAAAGTGATAGGGAGAAAACAAATATACGGTTTTAGAGAGCACAAGGAAAACGTGTGAGAGATGAGAAGAAAATATAATGTCATGTATTTAGATTAGGGAAGTCGTGTTTTTTAGGGCCCAAGATAGACAAGGTGAATCTTTTATTTATTTGTGGATATACACATTTATTTGTTCTTATCTTCTTGTAGCTTTTTAAAAAAACAAATAAAACCTGTATTATAAAGGAGGGGGAACCGGATTTGGACTAGGTTTAGAAAGGAAATTGTAACAAATTTGACTAAGGTGGTTAATCATAGGTTTATTACTAATAACATGTAATTATTACATAACATATAGTTTTAAATGTAATTAACTTAATATCAAACTTAGGTTAAAATTCAAATTAGACGTAAAAATGTGAAACCGGAATTTAGGGTTTTACAATTCTTCCCCTTTAAAAAGAAAATTTCATCCTCGAAATTGAAGTAGAAAGATCAAACGGAAACGTAACATATTACGAAAAGAAATGAAAATGAATGGAAAGGTTTGTTTCTCATGCCTCGATCCTGGCGGTCTAATATAGCATCAGGTTCTTCAACGAATGACAAATCTTCACGAACTTTGTCCAACGGATACGAAACATATATATAACGAATGATAGTGTAACCTCTCAGGAAAGATACATAAAACACAATATGAAGATGACATAAATACGGAGGAAATGCCAAACGATAAAAACTTCATCGATTAATTCAAGCTGAGAAATCGAACGAACAAATAAAAATGTGATGAATAACTCCTATACCCGTGATTAAGAACCACAATATTTCTCATAGGAATAGAATTGGGTAAGGCATAATCTGATAGTGTAGAGGGAACCTTAAGGTGTTTAGCAAAAGCAGAGAAACCACAAAATGTATCCAACACATCATGATCGCAAAATTCACACAATGGACGAATGAGCATCTAAACAATTAACAAATGAATCAAAGGTTCAGGAATGAATGCGATTATATCAGAAGGTGAAACCTATATGGTGAAAAGGTATTACCATAAAGTTCTCAAAGCATTCTAAATTTAATTGGTCACTAAACTTACGTTGCGTATCCTAACAGATTTTCTAAATCTCCGGAAAGAATGATCTTAACAAGGGCTCAAATAAAGGCAAGAATATGAATCAAAGTGATGCGAAGGAATGATACTTAAATAAATGTCTTATAGTCTACCCAATCCTCACCGGTCATAACTTAAGTTTCTAAAGGAAGAACCTAAAGCAAAATCTCAAAGGATGTTTCATAAGCTCCTATAGTGCAAAATCTAAGGGCCAAATCTTCACAGGTTATAACTTAAAGTACTACAGGTCGAAGCCTAAGCTCTGATACCATAATTGTAACACCCAACCCGACAAGGGTCAAAATGTCACATTATGGTGTCAATCAGAACATAATAAACGCAAGCGGAAGACTTAAATAAATAAATACAAGTCATGAAACAAAATGACTTCCAAAGAAATACAAATCAAATTCAACTCTAAAATGAAATGAAATAACCAAGACATAAGTCATCAACTAATTTCAAAAGATAGGAAAACTAAGGTTGGGTTGGTCCTCTAAAAGCTCCTACTATCATCACTCAAATCCCAACATCCCACTTGAATACCTGCCGAAGAGGAAAGAAAATGCGGCTAAGCTTAAAAAGCCCAGTGAACAGATATAAAATAATAAACTGAATATGAATAAGTACACAAAATGAAGTCAAATGAATCTGCTGAACAAGATGTCACAAGTCATGAGAATCAAATGAATAAGGAATCAAGTGAATGATAAGGAAGTCAACAAGTCATAAGGAAAATGCCCACGAGCTCAAAAGCATGCCACATGCTTAACCACATAATCATATCATATCATGTCATAACAAATCATAGCAAATGGAGTGATCAACGCCCAAAAGTGTAATGGGGTGTATGGCAAACACAAACCAATCACTACAAAGCCATATCATAAACATATTACAAAACAAACCTAGGATGCATCCATACGCTCTCTGTAAAACAAAATATGTACACCACCATACACCTGTACTCTGAAAAATATATTGGCGTACTAGAATGGCAAATAAGTGCACGAGATCAATAATAATATACACATCACAAGGGAACGCCGTGGACCAATCACACCACCACAGATAGTGTCATGCCATTGGTGCCTTAATGACATGGCCATGGTACCTCCATGACTAGTTAGCTCGGGTAACAGAATAAACAAGCCATCACATCATAACGAATTAATTATAGTATATTTAAACAAAAGAATATTAACTGAAATGAATGCCATATTAAATGACATAGAACTGAATATCATATCATAAGGAATCATATCAAATGGAATCATATCAAACAGAATCACCAACGAATATCATAACGAATGAAATAAAGTCAAGGATCGAAGAGTCAATGCGAAACCCTTACTGAGAAAGGGTAGAATATCCGTACCTTAGCAAATTAAATGAAAGCAAATGGAAAAGTGATCACAAGGAAAACAACGTCACGTCTTCTTCAATGAATCTACACGGATTAGGGTTCATATAATACTTATTAGCTCATTAAATTTCATAACGGATTTTAATTACTTATAGTCATTCATTAATGTGATAAGGGTTTCATATGTGCCCAAACAGATTTTTAGGTTTAGAATGCAAATCTGGCTCAGTTTCTTATGAATTTATAGACCTATCAAATGAGCTCCTGAGGTTCTATCAATTTTATCTGAGACTTCCACATGAGTTATGAACCTCACCAAATTTTCCCAGATTTTATTACTAAGTGAAAGTATCATTTCAAAAATCGTTTTCCAAACCTGTACAGAAAGTGCATTGCAGGTATACCCAGAAAGTTTACATTTATTAGACCCACTTCAGAACTTTAAAAAAATACATAAAAGTTCCAGTAAGTCATATACATCTTAAACATTTTTTCTCTCAAATGAGACCTCTTAACTCCTTATGGTTTGAAAAGTAAAAATCAAAAACATCAACTGATTTTCAGACATCCAAAATACAGTTTTGACACTTAACCTTGTAAAAATCAAAAGACCATCTTCTCGACCTCCAATGGCTATAAAACTTGATATTAAGATATTACACTTTATGAACTTATGTTAAGACCCACATATCACACAAAAATATGTTGGCATCATTAGTTTAGACCCCGTTCACTCCAACTTAAATTCTGGACAACTTGTTCACATAGAATCATAGCCAAACCCTAACCCTTTAAACCCTAATCGACTCCCATTAATTCCATAAGGTTTTCCAGATTTTAATACATGTTAAATGTGTCTTTAATGATCTTATTAGGGCTTCATGAGTATGACTTAGGGCTGTAAAAAGCGACACAAAACAGCCCACATATAGGCGCATACATTTATGATTTCATGTGTGATTTCATGTGACCATTATAACGAGGCAATCAAACAAGTATTCAAACATGATTCTTACGGTTTCAATAACATGTATTAGTCTTGTATATGTCGACTGAATTAAAATAAAACAAAGGGAAAACATAATCACCTTGGTCGACTAGAAAAAGAAACGAATGGAACAAGGAATTTAGGGCTCGGATTAACCACCAATAACTCCAACGATTTGCACTACTATCTTGATCACCAATGATGCCTCATTCTCCTTCTTCTTGGTAGCAACCAAAGAGTTTTATGTGTGTGTTTCCTTCTGGTATAGGTTCGGTGCAAAAGTGATAGGGAGAAAACAAATATAAGGTTTTAGAGAGCACAAGGAAAACGTGTGAGAGATGAGAAGAAAATATAATGTTGTGTATTTAGATTAGGGAAGTCGTGTGTTTTAGGGCCCAAGATAGACAAGGTAAATCTTTTATTTATTTGGGGATATATACATTTATTTGTTCTTATCTTCTTGTAGCTTTTTAAAAAAATAAATAAAACCTGTATTATAGAGGAGGGGGAACCGGATTTGGACTAGGTTTAGAAAGGAAATTGTAACAAATTTGACTAAGGTGGTTAATCATAGGTTTATTATTAATAGCATGTAATTATTGCATAACATATAGTTTTAAATGTAATTAACTTAATATCAAACTTAGGTTAAAAATTCAAATTAGACGTAAAAATGTGAAACCCGTATTTAAGGTTTTACACGTTTAATCTTTCAAAATTCCGTCTCATGCCTCGATGCTCCGAATAAAATTATCGTTGATCCCATAATTTCGTGCTCTTTCCTATAGTGTGCTCGGGTAATTAACATTTTTGCTTTGTTTTCAAACCCTTGTACCTGTAAGACATATTAACACAAACCAAATATATTTGCAATATAATTTCATATTTTTTTATGGTTATTAGTCCGTTTTAGTGTGTTTTCTGTTATAAAAATGATGTGTGTTTAAGCACATATCACTCACTACAATGAATCTGATACAACTTTCATCACTACAAACATTCACAATACTATCAAACAGACTAGACAACTGATCAAGATGATCAAGACTCAGACTAACAATATTGCAACAAACTTGAGAGAGAATACTTTGTGTGAGAGAGAAACAATGACTGAATAATGACGGCTAGGGCTAGTATTTAGCTTATATAAGAGAAAGTTACAGTTTCACCCCTGTAGAAACTAACACCTGTCACAAGCAGCTAAACAGTCAAACATTAGTAACAAATGACACATTAAGCCCCTTGACTTAACATATCAAACATAAGCTTGCACCACATAGCATAATTCAACACCCCCTCTCAGGCTTATGGCTTGAACATATCAACCAAACCAAGTTTACCACAAAACTGCTTATGTTGAGAAATACTCAAACTTTTTGTAAATATATCTGCAACATTATTGGCAGAAGTAACTTTCAAAGTTTTAATGACCCCAGAAGTTACTTTTTCCCTAACTAAATGTAAATCTATCTTAAAATGTTTAGTTTTCTCATGAAACACTGGGTTAGCAGTTATTTGAATAGCAAAACTGCTATCACAAAATAAATTTGCAGGTAACAGACCATCTATTCCAAGGTCCTTAAAAATTTTAACAATCCAGACAAGCTCACAAGTAGTAGATGCATGACATCTATACTCAGCTTTAGCTGAAGACCTTGAAATAGTTGCATTTGTTTTACTTTTCCAGGAAATCAGATTATTACAAAAGTAAACACAAAAACCAGACACTGATTTCCTAGAAACAGGACACTTAGCCCAATCTGCATTTGAAAAAGCATACAGATTATGCCTATTACCATACTCAAATTGAATACCTGTACCAGGAGCCTGTTTTAAATACCTCAACACTCTAAGAGTAGCAGTAAAATGAGAATTAAAGGGAGCATGCATATGCTAACTTAAACAATGAACTGCATAAGATATGTCAGGTCTAGTAACAGACAAGTATATAAGCTTTCCAACCAATTTTTGATACTCAGTCATGTTAGACAAAAACTTATCAGTTTCAATCTCTACATGACTCAAAACCACATTCTGCTGCATAGGAGTAGCAGCAGGCTTACATGCCAACAACCTATACTCATGCAACAAATCTAAATAATACTTTCTTTGTGAAAGACAAAGACCAACATTGTTTTCTAAAACTTCAATTCCCAGAAAATATTTGAGAGGACCAAGATCCTTGATCATGAATTTAGAGTTTATAAAACTTTTAAACTTCTCAATTTCATCAAGATTATTACTAGTGATGACAATATCATCAACATAGACGAATAAAGCCAAGAAAACATCACTTTTATTCTTTGTGTATAAAGATTAATCACTAACACTTTGTTCAAAACCATTTTCAATCAAAGCAGTGCTAAGTTTTTCATTCCACTGCCTTGGAGCCTTTTTTAACCCATAAAGAGACTTGTTCAACTTACACACCCTGGTTTCATCTTTATCATAATAACCAGGAGGCAATTGCATATAAACATTTTCATACAAGTCACCATATAAGAAGGAATTATTAACATCTAGTTGGAACAAAGGTCTTTTATTATAAACAGATAGTGTAATACCCCCAAAATATCGTAACGGAAGATAATGTCACTGGGGTATTACTTCATAGCACAAAGTACAAGTCATGGAAAACGACCCTTCATAAGAGACATTTTAAAAGTGTTTCACATTTGCTACATTAAAACCTCATAGTTTGCAAAAAGGTCCCAACAGTTTTCATAAAACCCAATGTTTTCAAAAGATCACAAACGTTTTAAACATAACATAAATCTTTAAAAGATAGTCTCTTCAAATTTGAAAGTATGCCGAGTCTTCAAAAGATATCCGTACGACTCCATCCAAGACCTTCATGCCTTAAAACCTGAGATAAAACATGCTAAAACATCAACACAAAGGTTAAGTGAATCCATAGAGTTTATATAATAAGCAGTTGATCACAATATAATTCAATTTGTAAAGAGGTGACATTGCAACGAATAGAAGGTCATAACAGTTATTATTGCTCTAAGCTCAGGACACCGAACTTTAACGCATTTACAGATATTCTAAAAGAATATAAATTGCCCTTTGAAGGTAATAGCCTAATTACCTTGAAATATCAAATACAGTGCATATGGTACCCCGCGCAGGGCAGTCCAATATGGGTTCGTCATCCCAATAGATCTATTCACGGAATTTGCGTTTAAACGTATGTAATTAACGGTTCATGATAAATGGACTTCAAAGCTATGGGGAACACTTAGGTAATAATAATATCGGGAAAGCATACAGTTTTAAATAATTGTGATCAGAAGTAAATATAGCATGTATCTCCCCCACGGAGTTTGTAAAACAATTAGAGTAAAAATTGGGGCTATGGACTCACCAATGATGAAGTGGTAACAAAAACCGAAGAAGTGTGCACATCGAGGAAAAACCGCAAAGATCACAATTGACCTATAGAAAGTACAACGCGACTTAGGCTCGAGGAAAAATATGTAATGCTTATACTTAAGTTTTTATACAATAATTAGACTTATAAAACCCTAATGTAATCTAGTTATGAGTTTTATAGCATGTCGTGGTTCGAAAAGATATTTATTTAAGTTTATATGAGTTAAAATGCAAAGCTGTTAGAATTTTGATAAAAATCCCGCACTAATCGTGTCGCCATTTCTAAATCGTAAAGGGTAAAATTATGAAATTTATATGCTTGGAAAGGTATGACCCTCTAATTTTCAAAAATCATGGCCTCAATTCAGTGGGAATTACATTTCTAGGGTGGAATGACTATTTTACCCATGAGTCTCAATGTAAGAAATTACAGCCTGCATTTAGGATTACCAAAATGAGTACATCTTTTTATCTACAGATCCAATGGACATAAGGCCAGTGAGAAAAGTTTTTTTTTTTTTTTTTTTTTTTGTCTTGCCTAAGATTCATTCCAAAGGACCAAGTATTGAAAGTGCTTAAATCCATGATCTTTTGGCTTTGCAAAACTTTTATACATTTTTGAACACGTTTTAGTGTAGATTTTCTTATAAAATAATCGGGATGAATTAGGATGCATGGCTTTCTGAGAAATGATCCTGAGACATGTGGCTAACTCACCATATTTTTGTTTTAGCTTAAATACCAATGAGGACCAAATGGTGAGTCATTTTTAATGCTTGAAAATCTGGACAGCTTCAACCAATGACAAGTAAGTTCCTTTAGGCCTATTAAATGGGTTTAGGCTTCATTCATGCTAATAATCAATCATTACCATCTTTTTATTCGTTCAAAAACTCATTATTCATAGAAAATTTAAAGTTTATTGGTAGATATTGCAAGTTTAATAATAAAAATAATGACATGAAATTTCATAGTTGTTACATCACCCATCCGTTAAAAGGAATCACGTCCTCGTGATTCAGTTTGTCTTATCGGTTGACTGTGTGTCAGGTAAAGGGTGTGGGTACTTTCGTTTCATCTGATCTTTTCGCTCCCATGTGTACTTGGGTCCACGTCGAGTATTCCAACGAACCTTAACAATGAGGGTTTATCTCTGCTTCAGTCACTTGACTTCCTGGTTCATGATCTCAACTGGTTCCTTATTAAAGTTAACGTTGTTGTCAAGCTGAATCTTCTCTAGTGGAATGATGAGGGTTTCATCTGATAGGCAATTCTTTGAGTTCGAATCGTGAAACGTGTTGAGCACACTACTGAGCTCTTGTAGAAGTTTGAGTCAATATGCTACCGGTACAGCTTTTGCCAAATTCTTGAAGGGTTCACTGTACACTGGGTTCAGTTTTACTCATTTTCTGAAACATAGCACGTTCTTTCATGGCGAGACTTTCGTATAACTCTCCTGAAGATCTTGTACTGCCTGCAGTCTGTTGTCCTGGAGTGCTGTCCCTAGGTCCTGATGCGTACTAACGATGATGTGAGTGAGACTACTAAGGAAGCGTACTATCAGTCAGAAGAAGTAGATGTCAATGCCATGGAAGAAATGATAGTTACAAGGGGTAATTAATAATACAAACGAAAGATCTTGATGAACCATAATATAGTAATAAATTTCTGTCGAGTATAATGTTTTAGGAGCAAGACTGCTTAAAAGGGATAGATTAAATATCCGTATGAACAAAGGAGCAAGTCATTATCGATTAATGCAACCAAAGAATCAATGAATAACATTAGTGGATCAAAGTTTGATGTCAAGAATATTGATATTAGTATGAGTAAAAGTGTTCAAAAGAAAGATTAGGTATTTGTACGAACAAAGAAGCAAACTGTTATCAATCGATGCAAATGAAATGATCAATGAATCAAAACAATAGTCAATAGATTAAGATGTCCATATCATTCGTACTAGTATGAGCATAGAGTGCTCGGAAGAAAATTTGATATTCATACGAACGAAGAAGCAAATGAAAGCGTGTGTAAAAGAGAGGTCAATGACTCAAATTAATGCAAACAGATGAACCATAAATTACAATAATAGTAAAGCGAAGAGATATAGAATATTAACACAAATAATCAATTAATCGAGACAACCAACGAATCAAACCAATAGTCAAAAGAGGCCAATACTGAAAGACATAATTCTAAATGAGGTTCAATAATAAATGAGACATACAATATTCATTGCAAATATCAAATGAGAATGAATAAGGAAAATCGATAACTGATAAGGATAATAGACACAGGATTGTTAAAAGAGGTTAAGTGAAATAGACAAGAATTGAGAAAGTAATAAGCGTTACAATATGCTAAATGTGAATAAATGAGACCGACAATAAATGTGAAAGGAAACAATAAATGAGAAAGACATTAAGTGTCACGAAGGAGAACAAACAATCAATGATGAAGTCCATAAATATCACAAATGTTAAATGAGAATAACTGAGAAAATAAAAATGAGAAAAATGATATGCATCTCGAATGCTAAATGAGAAGAAATGAGAACGAACAAAAATGAGAAAGACAACAAGCAGTACGAATGCTAGCTGAGAGTAAAAAATTAATGAGAAAGGTAATAAGTGGCAAAGACAGTAAGTATTACGAATGCTAATTGAGAATGAATGAGGACCAACAATAAATGAGAAAATCATTACGTTGAAAGCATGCGTGTTAAATGAGAACAATATAAAATGAGAAAGACATTGAGTATTATGAAAGTTGATTGAGGATAAATGAGAACAAAGAATAAATGGTAAATTCAATAAATATCACGAATGTTGATTGAGTAAAATCCGTACTTGGCTCCTCAAGCTTTACTCTGCTCCAACGAGACTGTAGGTTGGCCATCACAGCTCGTTTCTTATAACATGTAATATCTCTCATGATGTGCCATGTGTGTCACCAGAAATGGGATGTTGTGGTGGATGTGCTCTCTGGTGATAGACTCTGGTCGGGTGAGAGGAGTAGGTGTAGTATTCGTTCTCCTACTCGTCTTCCAAGGGGTTCTTCTTTGGGTGAGTGATCTTCTGGTTTGGGTTCACACTCCATAACCTCGTCCTCGAATGGCTCCGTCTCATTATCAAACATTTGTATGTAGGTTGGTGAAGTGGGTGTCAGAATGGTGGCCGACAAATTCTCCAATTTGTCCTCAGAATCGAAAGATAGTATTAAGTTAAGGTAAACATTGTTGTCAAGCTCTGGCATGAATTTTCAAAACATAAGGAGTGAAAAAGAATGAGACGTTATAAAGTCATGTTCCGAATGTAGGGGTCCTAAGGCGGCACGTTAAAGCCATGTTAAAATCAACCGGTGTGTATTTAGGCAGTGGTTTACGAGGCAATTTAGGTGTTCTAAAAGTATGGGACCAATGTTCCAACTCATCTTCAAAGGTGGATAGTAAGATGATCGACTGGAAATCGATAGATTGTAACGGGTATTGCGTAAAACGATGTTATGAAAGGCCATGAAAAGTTTTAGCGAACCATGGTATTACTTAAAATGTTTTAAAATTAACAGAGACCATTGCTCCACTCACAACGTCTTGAAAACAAATGAGATCATTGTGTCATCCACAATGTCTTAGGAAAGTTTTTGAGATCATTAAAATGTATGTGTAGGTATGTGATCAGGGAAAACAGGGTTTGACCTGAAGTTTTGTAAATAAGCATAAGAGGTCAAATCAGTTAAACATTTAGATAATCAACCTTTATATAAATAAATGGTGATGCTTAATAAATAAGCATAATGATCGAAAAGTACATCAAGTGAGGATAATTAGCACGTAAATTGATAGAATAGTAGTGCTCTAGGAATGAGCATAAACGTTCAAGTATTTATATAGTTATTCTTTATATAAATAAGAGTGTATATAAATATCCTTTATATAACACCAATAGTGATGATATAAGTATAACAGCATAGGCAGTCTGGTGGTATATGCGCATGGATATCGGATACGACAATGAGAGACTCTTTAGTGAAAAAAAGTTATAGTCTAGGTTTCGAAAATGACCCAGTTCTATATAACTGTAGCTCTTATACCATTCTGTAACACCCCTAATATATCGCAGCGGAAGATAATGTCACTGGAGTATTACTTCATAGAACAAAGTACAAGTCATGGAAAACGACCCTTCAAAAGAGACGTTTTAAAAGTATTTTTCATTTGATACATTAAAACCTCAGAGTTTGAAAAAAGGTCCCAATAGTTTTCATAAAACCCAATGTTTTCAAAAGATCACAAACATTTTAAACATAACATAAATCTTTAAAAGATAGTCTCTTCAAATATGAAAATATGTCGAGTCTTCAAAAGATATTCGTACGACTCCATCCAAGACCTTCATGCCTTAAAACCTGAGATAAAACATGCTAAAAACATCAACACAAAGGTTGAGTGAATCCATAGAGTTTATATAATAAGCAGTTCATCACAATATAATTCAGTTTGTAAAGAGGTGACATTGCAACGAATAAAAGGTCATAATAGTTATTATTGCTCTAAGCTCATGACACCGAACTTTAACGCATTTTCAAATATTCTAAAAGAATATAAATTGCCCTTTGAAGGTAATAGCCTAATTACCTTGAAATATCAAATACAGTGCATATGGTAGCCCGTGCAGGGCAGTCCAATATGGGTCAGTCATCCCAACAGATATATTCATGGCATTTGCGTTTATACGCATGTAATTAATGGTTCATGATAAAAGGGACTTCAAGGCTGTCAGAACACTTAGGCAATAATAATATCGGGAAAGCATACAGTTTCAAATAATTGTGATCATAAGTAAGTATAGCATGTATCTCCCCCACAGAGTTTGTAAAACAATTAGAGTAAAAAATGGGGCTATGGACTCACCAATGATGAAGTGGTAACAAAAACCTAAGAAGTGTGCACGTCGAGGAAAAACCGCAAAGATCACAATTGACCTATAGAAAGTACAACGCGACTTAGGCTCGAGATGTAATGCTTATACTTAAGTTTTTATACATTTCTTAGACTTATAACACCCTAATGTAATCTAGCTATGAGTTTTATAGCATGTCGTGGGTCGAAAAGATATTTATTTAAGTTTATACGAGTTAAAATGCAAACCTGTTAGAATTTTGATAAAAATCCCGCACTAATCGGGTCGCCATTTCTAAACCGTAAAGGGTAAAATTATGAACTTTATATGCTTAGAAAGATATGACTCTATAATTTTCACAAATCATGGCTTTACTTCAGTGGGAATTACATAACTAAGGTGGAATGACTATTTTACCCCTGTGTCTCAATGTAAGAAATTCCTGCCTGCATTTAGGCTTACCAAAATGAGTACATCTTTTTATCTACAGATCCAATGGACATGAGGCCAGTGTGAAAAGTTTTGTTTTTGTCTTGGATAAGATTCATTCCAAAGGACCATGTATTGAAAGTGAGTAAATCCATGATCTTTTGGCTTTACAAAACTGTTATACATTTTCGGACATGTTTTAGTGTAGATTTTCTTATAAAATCATCGGGATGAATTAGGAAGCATGGCTTTCGAAGAAATGACCCTGAGACATGTGGCTAACTCACCATATTTTTTTAGCTTAAAACCCAATGAAGACAAAATGGTGAGTCGTTTTTTATGCTTGAAAATCTGGACATCTTCATGCAATGACAAGTAAGTTCCTTTAGGCATATTAAATGGGTTTAGGCTTCATTCATGCTAATAGTCAATCATTACCATCTTATTATTTGTTCAAAAACTCATTATTCGCAGAAAGTTTAAAGTTTGTTGGTAGATCTTGCAAGTTTGATTAGGGCTGTAAACGAACTGAACGTTCAGTGAACATTTCATGAACCGTTCGGTAAAAAGTTCGTTTATGTTCGTTTATTTATTAAATGAACGAACATGAACAATATTTTACGATCGTTTAGTTAAATGAACGAACATGAACAAAAGTCACGTCTGTTTATTTATGTTCGTGAACATCCGATTATGTGTTTGTTAACCTTTCGTTTATGTTCATTTATTTATTTATGTTCGTATATCATATCTTTTAATTGTATAATTTTAAAATTAGTTTGTTTAAACAAACCAATACTTATAAAACAATATTAGTTGCATAATTTAATAAAGTTTATGTTTGTTTTTCTATATTCATTTATTTTCGATCGTTTATGTCCGTTTAGCGTTCGTTTAGTGTCTTAACGAACGAACATGAACAGCTCATTTTCTTAATAAACGAACATGAACAAGAAAATTCGTCCGTTTAAGCGTTCGTGTTCATTTATTTGTCCGGTTAAAATTAAATGAACGAACATGAACAAGTCTCCGTTCGTGTTCGTCCGGTTCGTTTATAGCCCTAAGTTTGATAATAATAGAAACAATGAGGTAATTCACAAACTGCAAATCAAAAACCCATTTTAACCAACTCTTGCAAATCACTTTCAAATCAATCCTAACTACCTACCTAACATCCTATCCTAATTTACCATACTTCATAAACATCTAAAAACTTATGTAATCTCAGAGTCAAAAGACTTTTAAACATAAATTACAAGAAAATTAGAGATAGAGTTTAAAAACCCATTTTTATGACTTTTTCGGGTGCAAGATACCTGAGTGGCTAGGAGGGGTGCAAGATACCCATGAGAAATGAAAAAAAATATCTTTTAAGAGATACCTGAGTGGCTAGGAGGGGTTGTGCAGCGCGTCACTGGGTCCATGACATCTTGTCTTCAATACCGGTATCATCTATGTGATAATCGATAGCAGATGTATTGACCCGGTTTCTGCCCTAAGTTTTCATGGAGGGCTATTTCTTTTCACCCTGTCATAAACTTTTCTTTTTAATTCTTCAACCCCTTCTTTCTCCTTTCTCATTTACTCCTTTTTTCAATCATACCTAAGGACTTCTAATTCTAATCTATTGGAATTGTCCTTGGGTAGATCCCTCCGGCTCTGGCGGATCATAGGACATAAACCTAACCATAATCACCTTATTACTCCATGATTATCCTAGGTTCATTGATCACATGCCATAAAACCTTTTGTGAAAATCTCTCAAAGTGTTTATGATTATAAATCACATTTTTGTTAATACTTCGAGAGTTTTGCATTTTCTCAGAAATACTCCCCCTACACATGTTCTTGTACGTTTTTTAAGATATGTTTGCACATGTTGGGTAGAGTTCGCACTTTTGAATTGATCGAATTTCAGTGAACATGACTGATTCGAGACACGGTTACATCACTAGTTAGACTAGCTTGAAATTATTACTCGTCCTGGTCAAGTTCAAGGAAAGTCTCTCGAGACGGTTGATGAACTCAAATAAGTACATTTTATTATCATCATTTATCCTATTTATTTGACTTGTTTTATTATATTATATATGAGAATTGATACGTTAATATTTACTTTTGTAATTCTCAGGTAAAAACAAGTATTATGTGAAACTTGGCGATTTTTGACTAATTATGGAGCAAAACAAGCAAGATGTTAAGAGTCTACTGAAATGTACAAGATCAAGATCATTCTGCTCCAGATACGCCGCAACATACTTCTTACATACGGCGTATCACTATCAAGATTTCACAAGTTACAATCCAAGACAACAAAGGACATACGCCGCATAGAGAAATGGAGTTACGCCGCATCTTAAGGCGGTGTACGAATATTCCTGAATATATTAATCTTGGACCCCACGCGAAGTTAAGTCAATGCGCCGCATCTACTTATCCTATGCGCCGCATCAAACCCTCAGACAGAAACTATAAATACCCCAAAGTCAGACGAATTTGAGAGGTTGGACAGTGCAAGATACCATACGTACGAGTACCAAACCAGAGACGAATTCAGACGTATTAGCAGCACAAGACACACCCTGAACGAAGATACAAGAGCTGTAAGAAGGTCCTGCATGTATTCAATTCATTAAGTAGTTTTGTTTTATTGTATTAGTACACTTTAATTCATCAGGATTGATGGGCTGATGTCATGTGACTACGGAATATCATGTCCACCCCTTAAAATTGCTTTCCCATTAATTAAAGTTTATATGTTAATGTCTTTGGTGACTTTTATTAGTGCATTGATAACCTCTGTGTCTAGCTGAGCATTGCTTGGGTCGCCATGCCCCTTCCTCGCCTATTTATTCTATCGTTTCTAGGATAGTGGGATAGACATAAGTGATCATTAAGGGTTTACTCGCCGATAAGATTAGAGCCAACGAGAAAGGGTTAATTATATACACTTCATATAAAACTAGCAATAAAACAAGTGACAAGCTACTTAATTATCAGGACAGGTCTTCTTATTGTCTCAAGTATCTATCTGTGTACGTGTGTGCTAATCGCTGATTCGTGCTCATTAGTTTAGTTTTCTATTTAATCATAACCAAACCGTGCCAGTCTCTCAGGCTGAACCCCCCTTGCGTTAGATTAGGTTGTACAGCTAACTTAGGATATTAAAATACTGATTAGATTAACTAGATAATACGTTTCACTCTTAGTGATCGACACTCTACTTACCATTATATTCATACTGACCGGGTACACTGCTCGTTAAGTGTGTGTGTTATTGATAAGTCGGCTAAATATAAATTTAAAACTTGAGTAGGCATTAATACTGCTAAACCGCAATGACATATCACGCTCCATCAACGGTACATTCTACTCAGACAAGTCCTATTTGAGACACGCTTACATCACTGGTTAGACCAGCTTGAAGTTATTACCCGCCCAGGACAAGTCTTTTCAACTACTGACACTTAAGCTTCGTCAATTCGTTGGTTATATCTGAGACGAGCTCTTTTGAGATTCAACTACGATCTTTGAACATTTTGATCACATTTTAATCACGTCTTCTCCCCCTCAAAAATAGCATATCGTGATATTTTTTATATCAACTGATTAAGAGAAAAGCTTTTGGAGAGATAGACGGATTTGTTTTTGCATGAGATCGGAACATTTTGATTTTGATTTTTATATTCCCCCTTAAAGAAAGCATGTTTTTAAACATAGAGTTTAAAATCAATTTTAAGGGTTTGGAGGGAGTTATCTTTTTAAAATGCGAGTTATTTACTGAAATGTACACAAGTCTTTTTGTAAAAACGAGTTTTTGTTTGAAATCTTTTCGTTTGTTTAGACTCGAACTTTTTGAAAATGATTTCATCTTTGAAATTACGAGTCCTGATCTGAAATAATCAGAAGTCATCAATTTAGCTCGGGTTTCGTACTGAAGTATACGAAAGCCATAGTGAAGAAATTTTGAGAAACGACATGTTTTAGAAAACATTTTACTGAACTCTCGCTCAAGCATCTGTACATATCCGTATCATTGTTGAATGACATTTCTAGAAATGTACATAATATCGATTATACGAGAGACATGTCGTGAGAAGAATATTTTTGAATTTTTTGATTTTATAATGTTTTTGTATTTTTGAAATTTTTTAATGTTTTTGGATTTTTGAAATTTATATTTTTGTATTTTGTTTTTGTTGGTTTTTCAAATTTTGTATTTGGTTTTTCAAAAATATTTACAGCGAAGCTATTTTGAAAATATTTTCAGGAAGATACGAGAAGACGTTCTAGCTCCTCAGGAGTTAGGCTTCGCATGCCAATTCGTCGAACTAAATCGTCAAACCTATCTTTTGGAAGGGCTTTAGTAAATAGATCGGCGAGTTGGTATTCTGTCTTCACAAAAAATAATTCAACAGTACCCTCTTCTACGTGCTCTTTGATGAAGTGATAGCGGACTCTAATATGCTTGGTCTTTGAGTGTTGTACTGGATTGCACGAGATGGCTATGGCACTTTTCGAATCACAATACAAAGGTATTCTGTCGAAAGTAAAGCCATAATCTGTGAGTTGTGTCCTCATCCATTGAACTTGGTCACAACACGCAGATAGAGATACATACTCGGCTTCTGTAGTTGATAATGCAGTACAATCTTGTTTCCTTGATGACTAGCCTACTAGCTTTTCACCCAAAAATTGTGCTCCACCTGATGTACTTTTTGCTGTAACTTGACCTCTTGGAGGTACCCTGTGGAAAACTAGAAGGGGGGTTGAATAGTTTTTACTGCTTTTTAAATTTATTCGCTTTGAGACTTAACTTGATTTCAAGTTAATGCACACAAACAATCAATATAAGTAATGCAAGTAAGGAAAAGAACAATCAAACCACAACACGGAGATTTATAGTGGTTCGGCTACAAGGACTCTCTTCCTTGCCCTACTCCACTCCTCGAGCCTCTAACTCGAGAGTTTTTCTTCACTAAGAAACAAGCTCCCTTCTCGGCAGAGAAAACCTTTACACACGTCGCTTACACCTTTTTCCGGTACAAAGCTAAATATTGGGTTCTAGTTCAAGGTAGAACCAACCTGACGTCGCCTATACAATTTTCGACACTAAGCTAGATGTCGAGCTCTTTACAAGGGTTTAACCACTCCCGACACTCTATGTGTTTTGAGGACTAAAACACTAACCGGACTCTACTGAATGAATGGTATAACAATGATGTGTGAACTACTAACAAATCACACAATAACTATACTAATAGGATTCCAACAGTTTGTTGATCCTTGATGCTTGATCTCTTTGCTACAAAAGGAAGATCACTAAGAATGAAATGAATGAATGAATGAATGAATGGGTTAGTAATATATGCAAGAATGTAAACTGTGTTTTATGCTATATGAGTGATGATTGTCCTTGAATGATTGATTGCGTGGTTTTGCAACCTTACAACAGGTTTTACCTCTCGAGGGATCTCAAGAGGCTTACAACCCCACCAGGCAGTGTACCTGACCGATGTAGTATAGTGTAGTGGTAAGTACGGGGGATTGATCGTTCTCCACAGGGAATAGTGTTCGTTAGGTATGAAAGGCTACTCTAATTAGGCCTAAGGGTTGAGGAAGATTCTTTTTATGTTTTTATAATTTTATGAAAGCAAGTAAAATCTCGGGTTTGAAGGAGTGGGCGGAATTAGTTGTTAGTCAACTAACCCAAAATTACTACAAATGCAATAAAATTAAATAACTGAAAATAAAATGTGGTGAGAAACTTATGTGTGGAGAAATGTGTTTACTTAGATTTCCTTACTCCCTAACTATCTTTTACCGGTTAATTAGTGTGTATTAGTCGCGTGGATGACGGGTGTATTCCTTAATACCATTCATGGGGTGGCGTACTTACTTCCCCAACTCTACAAGCTCCTACTTCACTCCTATGTCGAGCCGGCTAGGAAGCTCCTAACATGGGATCACTAGAATTCGCTTGTGCATTAAATACAACCATAAAAACCTTTAGTACGCGTTTGGTTCATGTTTCTTAAGACGTTCAAGCAAGTTACCGAATAGGAAGTTAGCCAGTTTTCTTAAGCCTAACATAGATAAACAATCATCCAATACAACTAATAACACACTAACAACCAATAATCAATAGCTAGGTTTCATTAGATCTAAGCAAACACAAGATAAATTTAGCCTAACATGTTAAACAAAAGACAAGAATAAGATAGAATCAAACAACACATAGACATATTGAATGATTAATTGATAACTTATCTTTCAATGAAACATGGAAGATCTCAAGGCAAAAAGCCCTGAAAAAGTAGCTGAATTCGTCCTAGGGTTTTATCCCAAAATTCCACACACTAAGCTCTCCCTAATGACAAAAGATTAGAAAACTATATATAGATTTTTGGATCTGACGGCGTCACCTTATGGAGTGTGACGCCGTCACCTCGCCGCTTCTAGGGTTCCCGGATGACCTTCTTGACGCCGTCCCTCTTTAGCTCTTCCAAAATCCATTCTGGCTTATCAAGGCTTGACGCCGTCAGCTCGTGAACGTGACGCCGTCCCCTTATGATTTAAGCCGTGACGCCCTTGATCAAGTTAAAGCGTGACGCCGTCAGAATTCACATGCTATTTTCACTGGATTATCATGAGTAAATTTCACGTCCAACTTTTCTTGCCAAAGCATGACGCCGTCCAGAGTAAATTGTGACGCCGTCAAGAGTAACTTTTAGCCGATTTTTGAGACTTTGTCGTTTTCTTCACTTTTATGCTCCAAAAACGTCCAAAATGCCTCCTTTTCCAGATTTCTCCTCAAAAGTACCTAAAATGACAAAAGGAACGATTTAGGGCAATATTTGATCAAATAAATACGATTTAGGGCTTAAATGACCCCCTAAAAGCGGTACACTTTTCGCTTCATCAAATACCCTTACACTTGAGATTTGCTTGTCCTCAAGCAAATGCGCTTTTATTCTAATCAAAATATAAATTAGGGGTCATTTAATGCTAACATAAAAGTAATTACAACAAATAATCGTTCCACTTCAATCATAATAAGCACGGAGATTATAAACTAGCACCTCACAAGTAGTGTTTAGATACTCACATCTCTCAAGTGTCATCAAAATAAATCTCATAAATGAAAACGGATAATATCTCTCACTACCTGTCATAGCAAATAGATTACCATAGGCTTGGGAAAGGATCGAAAACCTCCTCCACTAGGCGTAAGCACCTAAGATAAACTATCAAAGAGGGCTTTTAAATGGGTTATAACTTTAGGTGTAGGGAAAAGGAAAACACGGTTTTGTTGGATACGGGATATTTTACTGGTGGCGAGTTAAAAATCTTGATCAATTACATGTACTATACAATGTTGCTAAGCCAAGACTAGACTCGATCTTAAGCTAGAAACAAAATAACAAAATAACAAAAATATAAAATAAACCTAAAATAAAACGGGATGGTAGTCCGTATGTTTTTTCTATTTTTCATTTTCTCATTTTTTTTTTGTGTTTTTCTTGATTTTTTTTTTTTTTTTTTTTTTTTTTTTTTTTTTTTGCATACACTTTTACCCTACCATCCAAAATAATACATCATAGGGGCATTGCATCCCCCTTACACTTGAATTTTTACATAACTTTACAAATACTAATCTAATGACTCGAATTAAGATAATTGAAAAACTTGGAGTACTTTTAAAATATTTAGCACATATGGGGGTAATAAATGATGTTCTTCCCCATTACTCCATTACACTAGTACTTTACCCATGAGTCCCAATCGTCCCAAAACAATATGTACAAGGATATGACTCGACTTAGCAACCATGTAATCAATTAGATAATTAACTTGGGGGTTTAAACAAATGTTGTCACAATAATGCACTAAAGATGAGTGCATACAAGGTAGGCTAAGGCGATTTGGGTGTACATTTAAGTGGGGTGTAACAAATTCTTCCTTTAAGTAAAATGCTTAAAGGTCGAAACGAAAAGATAGGCTCTGAGGGGTGTACTAGGGGTATCGTGTACTAAAAATGAGTACAACGCAAAGGGTGTGGGAGAATTACTTGACCAATGTAGCCAACGTAATTATAACAAAAACACAGGTGTAAAACAATGGGTTAATCCTAATGCCTCTTATCATGTAGTAAATCTAACTACATGAATGTAGTCTCACTTGTGGCCTTGGAATGGTCCTAACGCAAGTTCTAGAATCTAAGTGCTACCGGTACACACATCATAGCATAAATGCTTTTCCTACCAATTCTAGGGGCGAACCTCACATATTTGGGGGTGGAAAATTTTTTAGTGGTACGGTTTTTCTGCTAGTTATATAACTCCTATCCGTGAGACGCTTATTAGAACTAAAGTTTCACTCCTATATGTTGTAAAAAAAATTTAAATTTGGCACTAAAATTACCTTAACAAGTATTTCTCTCAGTTTTATTACACATCTACTATTAAACAAACAAAAATCAAGCGCAATTGTATTCTCTAAAATCGTACTTTTACCCTCCCCTTACACTTAAGATGAACATTGTCCCCAATGTTCAAATAATAAGATGTAAAAGCAAAAAGTAAAAGAATGAAATCAAATACTCCCCTGATTCGCTCGGTGGATAATGAAATTACACGGTTAGATCTTCCTCCAAAGAGAATGTTGAAGCTCCATGACTAATGCATCGCCATAAGCTTGATTCCAAAAACATCTCCTTGTCCAAAATAACCTGTTAAACCTGAGAAAACAAACACGAAAACCTGCATAACATCGGCGGGAAAAATCTATATATAAGGATATAATGCTTGTGGAATGATAATTTTGCAGATTCCTGGAGATTATAAGTTGGAGATTTTAATAAAACTTTTTATGAAAACAAAACTTTCAAAAATTTCAGAAAATTAAAACCTGACGCCGTCAGGTTGTAATTCCTGACGCCGTCAGAAATGATCTGACAGAATTCTCATGTTAAGTTTCCGGAAAATTTCTGGAAAAACCTATACCTCATTTCCTGGAAATCCTGCAAAACATCATTATGACTCGATACAAGCATTTGACTCAAACAAATACGAATATGTATGCTAATTTATTATTATTACGATTCATGTTAATTTGTGTTCTAATAAACCGATTTAGATTTCCCTTACACTTATCTTTTGCAAAATACCTTTATATGTAGTTAAGACGAAGTTAAAAACAACATAAAGCATTTTCACAAATTAGTTTTTAACATGAACCAATAATAATAAAAATTAAACACACATACGGAAACAAATAAAAACAAACAAACAAATAAATAAACACACAAAGCAAATAAAGCAAATAAAGCTTGGGTTGCCTCCCAAGAAGCGCTTTTCTTTATTAACGAGTCTTGTAGCTAGACTCAAAGTCACGTACATTACGTGACTCCATCATCGGTCACGGTTCCTAGGCCATTCTCCTTCCCGGTTCTATATTCCGGTCCTAATTTCAAACAATCCTTGTAGAAACCGAATATCCTTTCCATAACATAGTCTACTCCTTTACTTCTATCCTTATCATTCCTATAGTAGACCGCTTGTTTAAGCTCCTTCTCAACATTTGACAAGTGTTGGAATTGTTCTATCTTATATGGCATTTGGTAGCTTACTTCATCGGTCTCATCCTTAAATCTAACTATCCCTAAGGAAGGTTCATAAGTCATTCTAGAGACCTCAACAAATGGTTTTCCAAAAACCACTTGAGTCAAGGATGCATCGACTATTGGGCGGATATCTTCTACAATTACAAAGTCGGTGACATAGGTGAAGTTTCCTACATAAACCGGTAATCCCTTAACTCTTCCCGTGAAGTTACTCATCCAACCCTTGTCAGGGAGCATCCTATACCCAAGTTGATTTTTCATTATCAAGTTGTAGTGGGCTCTAGTCATGATGTTTATGGGCGATCTAAGGTCGATGTAAGCTTTCCACACATGTAGATGTCCGATGTTGCATGGTATGTTGAGATTAGAAGGGTCGCCTATTTCTATGATTGGTCTACCTAGGAAGTATGGTGTCTCGGGGTCATCGAATAAGTTTGTATGATATGCACGCTCTTCCTTAGTGGGTAGCCTATTGAAGTAGTCCTCATCATCATCTACTTCTTCAATCTCACTTGTCCTAACTTCCTTATCAACCTCGACTTTCCTATCCTCATCCTTAGGTTCACTATTATCCTCATTCCTATCAATTGGTTTAATAGTGACAATGTTGACAAAGTGGACGTGTTTGGATGAAGAGGGGTCTTTTACTTGGGGTCCGCTATTTGTGTTCCTAGCGTCCTTATGTGGAGGTGATAACACTTGGTTATTGAGGGCTTTCAACAAGTTGTCAATTTTATTGGTCATCTCAGTTTGTTGTTGATTGAATTCGGTCTCGAATCTAGCTATCCGAGCTTCTTGAGATGCCATAAATTGGGAAATCAATCCTTCAAAGTTATTGGTACTACCATTGCCGGAAGGATTGTTGTTGAAAGTACGGTTCGAGTTGGAACCGCTTGATTGGAAACGATTAGGTGGGTTGGAAGAATTGGTTTGTTGCGAGTTTTGGTTTTGTTTCCACCTAAGGTTCGGGTGATTTTTCCATGAGGGGTTGTATGTATCACCGTAATGGTTCGGCTCGGGTTTGAAAGTGTACCACTTGTCTCCCGCTCCGTCGGTACGCGAGGATGCGTAGTCCACAAAAGCTTGTTCGGGGAGTTCCATGCAATCACGAGTGTCGTGGGGACCACTACATAATTCACATGAAGAAGTGATTTTGTTCACTTGGTTTGAAGGTTTAGGAGCCTCGTAGGATTTCATGAGAAACTTGACTTGGTCTTCAAGTTCTATGATCCTACGGTCGGAAGTGCTTGAATTATTCGAAGGCAAAGATATTGCCTTGACCGTTTTATTCAAATCACGGGGATCACTCCAACTTTCGTTGTCATGAAGAGCAAGATCCTCTAGGAGAGCCCATGATTGTTCCGCACTTAGATCACGTAGCTTGCCACCGGCCGATTGGTCAATGGTTTGCCTCGTGGAGAGATTGATATGGTCATAGAAGATTTGGACTTGGAGCCAAAGTTCTATGCCATGGTGAGGGACTTTTTGGAGTAAGTCCTTGAATCGAGTCCATGCCTCGTAGAGAGTTTCGCCTTGACGTTGTTGGAACATCAAGATATCATTCCTTAGCTTGGTAGTTCTTCCCGGTGGGAAAAACTGAGCAAGGAAACGAGTGGTGAGATCATCCCAAGAGGTGATGGATCCTGCGGGTTGACGTTCTAGCCACTGACTAGCTTGGTCCCGCAGAGAGAATTGAAAGAGACGCAATCGGGTCGTCTCTCGAGTGGCAACATCAAGGTCTATAGAATCAACGATTTTAAGAAAGTCCTTGAGATGTTGATTAGGATCTTCAGAACGAAGTCCATGGAATGCGCATCCGCTTTGCACCAACCGGATGGTGTCGGATCGCAAGGGTGTGATATTGGCTCCTTGAGTGAGCTCAATGGTGTTTCGATAGCCATGGTGGCTAGGACGAGAATACTCTCCTAAAGTACGGGCTCTAGGAGGTGGTGGTGGTTGTTGTGGTGGTGGGTTGTGTGGGTTAAGGATATTACCATCTTCCATGATGTCGGATGGTATGGTTACGAACACAGACACGAAGAAAATAGATAGACTAAAGAAAACCTAGAAAAATAAAATAAAAATCTCACTAGAAAGGAATCTAGTGAGTAGACCTAATAGAAATAAAAATTCAACCTAAACAATAACTATTCCCCGGCAACGGCGCCAAAAACTTGATTGCGTGGTTTTGCAACCTTACAACAGGTTTTACCTCTCGAGGGATCTCAAGAGGCTTACAACCCCACCAGGCAGTGTACCTGACCGATGTAGTATAGTGTAGTGGTAAGTACGGGGGATTGATCGTTCTCCACAGGGAATAGTGTTCGTTAGGTATGAAAGGCTACTCTAATTAGGCCTAAGGGTTGAGGAAGATTCTTTTTATGTTTTTATAATTTTATGAAAGCAAGTAAAATCTCGGGTTTGAAGGAGTGGGCGGAATTAGTTGCTAGTCAACTAACCCAAAATTACTACAAATGCAATAAAATTAAATAACTGAAAATAAAATGTGGTGAGAAACTTATGTGTGGAGAAATGTGTTTACTTAGATTTCCTTACTCCCTAACTATCTTTTACCGGTTAATTAGTGTGTATTAGTCGCGTGGATGATGGGTGTATTCCTTAATACCATTCGTGGGGTGGCGTACTTACTTCCCCAACTCTACAAGCTCCTACTTCACTCCTATGTCGAGCCGGCTAGGAAGCTCCTAACATGGGATCACTAGAATTCGCTTGTGCATTAAATACAACCATAAAAACCTTTAGTACGCGTTTGGTTCATGTTTCTTAAGACGTTCAAGCAAGTTACCGAATAGGAAGTTAGCCAGTTTTCTTAAGCCTAACATAGATAAACAATCATCCAATACAACTAATAACACACTAACAACCAATAATCAATAGCTAGGTTTCATTAGATCTAAGCAAACACAAGATAAATTTAGCCTAACATGTTAAACAAAAGACAAGAATAAGATAGAATCAAACAACACATAGACATATTGAATGATTAATTGATAACTTATCTTTCAATGAAACATGGAAGATCTCAAGGCAAAAAGCCCTGAAAAAGTAGCTGAATTCGTCCTAGGGTTTTATCCCAAAATTCCACACACTAAGCTCTCCCTAATGACAAAAGATTAGAAAACTATATATAGATTTTTGGATCTGACGGCGTCACCTTATGGAGTGTGACGCCGTCACCTCGCCGCTTCTAGGGTTCCCGGATGACCTTCTTGACGCCGTCCCTCTTTAGCTCTTCCAAAATCCATTCTGGCTTATCAAGGCTTGACGCCGTCAGCTCGTGAACGTGACGCCGTCCCCTTATGATTTAAGCCGTGACGCCCTTGATCAAGTTAAAGCGTGACGCCGTCAGAATTCACATGCTATTTTCACTGGCTTATCATGAGTAAATTTCACGTCCAACTTTTCTTGCCAAAGCATGACGCCGTCCAGAGTAAATTGTGACGCCGTCAAGAGTAACTTTTAGCCGATTTTTGAGACTTTGTCGTTTTCTTCACTTTTATGCTCCAAAAACGTCCAAAATGCCTCCTTTTCCAGATTTCTCCTCAAAAGTACCTAAAATGACAAAAGGAACGATTTAGGGCAATATTTGATCAAATAAATACGATTTAGGGCTTAAATGACCCCCTAAAAGCGGTACACTTTTCGCTTCATCAATGATCAGCTTGCTATTTAAAGGCAAAACTGAGCAGACAAGTGGCGGATTTGGCGGACCCAAATTATGGGTTCCGCCCATATACATGTTTGGTTCCGCCGGGACATGCCAGCTGGTTCTTACAAGATCTTAACAAGATCTTATACAATCCAACTCATTGCTTCTAAATCTTTCCAAAATATTTTGCAAAGTCAGCCAAGCTATCAAAAGATTTCTTAATGAGGTATGTCATGATGTCATGTGTATATTTCCATTTTTAAGAAATAAAAATAAACATGTAAAAGTATATATGTATGCAATGTAATTCCTAGTGATCATGTGATATGTAAATGAGTTTAAAAAACTTCTTACTATAAATGTAAAAGACTTTAACTTGCTAAAGAGAAACCTTATAATTGTCATTAACAAAATAAAGCAAAGATCGTAAAATATAAATAACGCTTTTAGGACGATATTTGTATTAACAATCTCCCCCTTTTTGTTGATGACAAAACATAAAGTTTATTTTTAAGCAATGGAATAAGTAAAGTGAAAGTCTTTTAAAAATATAGATTAAGTTAGTTTTATGCAAGTTGTGAAAACTATTTTATGCATAAAAGCATGTACTGTCTGTACTAACAGTGATGTATAAACTTAATCTTATCTCCCCCTTTTTGTCGAAACAAAAAGAAGAAATGCATAGCAGAATGTGGTGAACGGTTCTTGGTTATTACTCCCCCTAATTTGGAGTACCAAGAATAATTCAATGATTTTGAGAACTTAAAGCTCCCCCTTGGATAATACTCCCCCTAATTGGAGTTCCAAGTTCATGATGCATGAATGATACTACAAAACAAAAGTTAGTGTATGATATGCTCCCCCTTGATCAATACTCCACGTTGCTAGGGTACCAACGTATATGATTCAAGGATTATGAATGCTACAAAACAAAAGATTAGTACAAGATATGCTCCCCCTTGATCAATACTCCCCGTTGCTAGGGTACCAACGTATTTGATTCAAGGATGAGAAATGCTACAAAACAAAGGTTAGTTGTATATGAATCAATCCAACCAATTGGCATAATGGAAATGTAAAGGTTCAACCAAGCAATGTAGTTTAATCCGTTTGACTAAAAAAGTCAACTAACTAAAATTGTTCAAACCAATCACAAAGTTCAAACAAAGTTAATACTATAACCAACCATATAATGATGCAAATGTTAGTAAACCAACCAAAATATAATGCATATGTAGTGATCACCCACAAGCATAAATGTAACATCCTTCCATTGGAAAATTGTTTGTGACAAAAGTCACAAAACAAGGAATACATAAGAAAAAGTCCTAAAATTTAAAAAAGAAAAGTTCTAAAAATTCCTAAGAAATCCTATAAAAGGAAACTAATGAGAGACTTCTATTGTGGAGGATGTGAAAGCGTATTAAGGCGCTCGAGAATGTGGTTCAAAATGAACCTCATTTCATTTTGCAACTCAAGAACCGAGATGTTGGTTCGTTGAGCCAAATGGGCGGTCCTCTCACACATGAAACATCCATGCCTTGGGTAGTTAGGAGGATGGGTTGGTTCATTGGTTTGTGGTGGTGGTGGTGGTTGGTTGCTTGATGGTGGAGGTGGTGGAATATATGTCGGAGACATGATGGAGGCTAACAAGGTAGATTGTAAGTCCATAGCCTCATTAAGGTGTGAGTCCACCATATTTGAGAAAGCATAGAGGCGGTCTAACTCCTCGTTGTGATTGGGGTTGGTTGATCCACATTGCCTCATCAATGGCATTGAGTGTGGATGTGGGTGAAAGAGGTTGCGGTTGCGGTTGTGGTGGTGGTTGATCACGGTAGAGGGGACCGTGGATATCCCAATAAATTGGATGGAAAAGGAGAGGTTCTTGACCTTCAAAAGTCAAGGGTGTTGGATTTTAAGACCTTGGTGGAAGGTCTTCAAGAGTCTCTAGGTATGGATGAGGTGATGTAGGTGGAGTTCTAAACAACTCAAGGGGCTGAAGTTCGGGTGAATGTGGAGGAGATGGTGATCTAGTTGGTTTAGATGGAGCGGGTGGTGGAGTGGTAGCCACTGGAGTTCTAGTAGATGGTGAAGTGGTGATAGGTGGTGTTGGAGTTAAGTTGGGATTGATCAACCAACATGGTCTGAAAATTATTCTTGTTGTCCTTCTGTGTGGTTTGGGTTTTGAGAAGTTGTTTGAGTAGGACATTGTGAGGAAGAAGGTTGTATGAAGATGTGAAGATGTGGATTTGTGATTATCTAAGGTTTCTAATTTATAGACTCTAAGTATCATGGATTAGTGTGTTTGGATGTTGATTCATAAAGAAATGTTGGTTTCCAATGACTTGGGACAAGAACAAGAGGTTTTTCATATTCTTAATGTCAATCCATAGAAATTGGAAATGAGCAATAGTGTGAAGATATGCAGTAGATGCAAGGTTTAGTGGGATTCTAGTGATTTGATTGATCCACGGATTACAAGGAACCAAATTGAAGGTTCCTTGTTTGTTACAGAAAGGTAACCTGATTGGAAATTTGAATTTTCAAATTTTGGTGGGAAATGTATTTCTTATGGCTCTAAGTGTTCCTAAATCATACTAATGTGTCTAATGATTAGTAGAATAATCCTAAGAACTAGAATCATTAATCTAAGGATCGGAATTAGTTGAGAAATTTGAAACAGTCACTGTTGGAGCGCGGCACCAAACGATAACAAAGGCGGACCCAATATTTTGGTTTCGCAGAATCCGCAGGGTGATAATTGGCGGAGCCAAAAAATACAACAGATGGAACCCAAAAATTGGTTCCGCCAAGATGTGTTACGTGTGTGTACAAGTTTTAAATTTATAAGGGTTTAATTACCGAATCCAGAAATAACACATACGAGCAAGTGAACTCGTCCGTTATAGCAAGATTATGATGGTAAGTCGGGATCGTTCGCAGGGATTTGTGAGTGAATCGAGTTGTAAGTTTAAAAGCTACTAAAAGTAAATCTCTAAAACAAGCAATAACAATAATATGATAATTCAAATGATTAAAACTACACTTGCTTAGACTAGTTTACTACTCTCGATAAGCATGATTGTGATAACTTTTGATAACATGTTGGTTATAATAATTAGTTTGGTGAACTAATCTATTGTTCTTACAAGTTAAACCTTCATCAAGATTTTGGTTTATAAAAATAAGCATTAAGTTTAACCAACCAATTCAAGATCAATTCAATTTTCATAAGTTTGGATTAACAAACTTAAACACAAAAATAATCTTTTGTTTTATCAAATACGCTTAGAAAATGGTCAATGCAAAAGGTAACCGATTATAGAAAAAATGTTACAATTGATTGTAAACTACTAATCTTTCGACCTTTGAGGTGGTTTTCAATCAATCCAATTTGATAGACAAAAGCATTCTTATTACAATCACAATTAAGTTTCTTTGTTTAACCAAGAATAATGGGTAAAAACAATCATTCATAGACAAATGATTATAACTAGTTGAATAACAATAAACCTTTCGACCTTTAGAATTACTAATAACTAGTCAAACTTGATTAACAAATGTCACTATGAAACTTAAGCACAATTGGATCTTAGAATTAACTTGAAATTGAATTAAAACATGTTATCACAATCATACGCAAATCATCAAGTAATATACATCATCTAAGCGAGTGCACAAAGGCACTAGCCACTCATAGCAAACATGAACATAAACTCAGAATTTTGAACATTAGAAATCATGATTCAAAGTCTTACAATGATTGGAAATATATTACAAATGATAAGGTAATGATACCAAAAGTATTGGTGTTGACTTCTTGATGTTTTGACCTCCAAATGTTGACTTCTTGACCCTCTAAAGCTTCCTGGGATTCTAAGAACGAATTTAGAACTTTGAGAGAGATGTTTAAGCTTTTTGGGAGAGTGGTAGATTATTGAATGAGAATTGGATGCCTTATCACTTCACGAATAGCTCTATTTATACTTCTCACAATGCTTAGGGTGTTTAATGCTCCAACTTGGCCAACAAGCAGAATGGAATGGCCTAGAATACTCAATAGAAGGGCCTAGAATCGTTTGTATGAAGATAGGATACTTAATGATGAAGTTTGGGCAAAACAGGTTCTTCCAACCGATCGGTTTGGTTTCCATCCGATCGGTTGGTCTTCAAAAATGGCCTCCATCCGAATCGGATGGGGTGCTGCTGTAGACACAGTTTTTTGAACTTTTGGTGTTTGGCTTGTTTCTTGCTCATGGCTTTTTGTTCTTCATCCAAACTTGATTCTTTCTTTGTCTTGGAACTTGTCAACTTGAATACTTGGATACTTGGACCTTCATTCTTTGAAATGACTTTTCGGAGTGGATCTTGACATGGGAATCTTCATACGATCATAAATATTTCCTTCTTCCTCATTCTTTCACTTTTTCTTCCTTTTTCCCGTACTTGGCTACATATACTTGCAAACATACTTTGGTGCGATTTAAGTAACAAAAGCATATAAGTATAACCAAATAACATATACAAAAGTATGAATAACGCTACTAAAAACATGCACAATTTGAGCGTTATCACACCATATCCGCCGATCCAAATTTCTTAACAGAGGGCTTACGAAACTACCCGAAACCCGTTGAAATCCCAAAAATTCTCCTAAATCATATTAATTAGTTGTGATTGACTAAACACAAAAATAAAGGTTTTAACACATGTGAACATAGAAATCAATCCGATGATATTAAACTTACCATAAATGAAGATTAATAAAAACTGTGGCTTAAGCAAGAAAAATTGATAACATCACGTGTTATCATCCTGCAAAGTTATGTTAGTTCACAGAAATGTATCACACCAACATAATATTCTAAGAACACAACAATTCATCACATCATTGTTTTAAGATTGTCTTATACCAAACATTCCCTAACCCTCACTTCTTGTTGAGCTTCATGATCCACCGTCCAATGTTCTTCATCATTCCTCGAGTTTGATGAAACTCCTCAGGTTGGTTGTCGATGGGAGGAAGTTGACTCATGTACTCGGGTGGAGGAATCCTAGAATTTGGTAAACCATCATCCTTGCTAACCGATAATGATGATGATGATGATGATGAGGTGGGAGGATGAGCTCATTTTCCTCTTGCTACGGCGACCCTATGATCACTAAGTGGTACAAAGGTGTGTTCAATTTCAGTGTAGTCGGGAACGAAACCTTTAGCGTTTCGAGGAATGGGTGCAAAAGCTCTATAAAGACGGGTAAGTAGCATCCCGTAAGGCATTGCGGTGGTACCTAAAACTGGAATATCGGCCACTTCTCAGCTTATTTATAAGCAACTAGTAAGCTCTAACAGGTCTAAATTTTGTCCTGTTAGCTTATTGGTATATGAACTTCATTTATTTCATGTTTATTTGTTAATTGCTTATCATTTCAAAGCTTTTTAATAAGCTCAAAACTGCTTAGAAAGCTATTTTTGGCCTGCACCACAGACCATAATGCTTAATTTCTTCTTGAGTGCTTATTACCTTGGATGCTCAGCTTATTCTGATTTATTTGGCTTATTTCAGATTGTTTTCAGTTAATTTAGCTTAATTCAGTTTGCTTTATAGCTTTTGTTAGCTTAGTAGCTTATTTCACCATTGCCTTAGCTTCTTTTCTACTTATAAGCAGTCTGACATTCTTTTGCTTTTTTCTGGCTTATTTGTTCAGTTCTAAAAATAGTTTCTTGACAAAAAGTTTATATCTCCAGCTTATTTAAAAGTTTCAAAAGGAAATTTTTCATAAAAAAAAAATAAAAAGGGAGAAGGGAGGTTAGGGGTGAACCGAGGCTCGAACCCCCAACCTCAACCTTCTCAACCTTTAACACCACACCTCCTAACCATCTGCCCTTGGGACTTCTCAGGTGAAGATCTCCCACATTTTATTCTTAACCAAGGCTTGTAGTTTTTAGCTTATTTACTTCTTTAGCTTATTAACTGCATATCTGAATAAGCAGTTGACTCCATTTTATTTTTCTTAGGATTAGCATACCTTTTAGCACTGTTCTGTAATTTTGAATAATTTTTCATTCAAGTTTAATATTTTTTATATATTTTTCTTTTAAAAATAGTTTTTAATTCATAATAAAAAATATAAAAGTCAAAAAAATATAATTCTTTTTTCCAAAATTTTCTTTTATCAGGAAAAATAAATTTGCACTCGTATGGTTAATTTTTAAATATTTTGGATTTTAAGCTCGTTTTTGAATTCCCGGTTAACGTTTTTAGTTTAATTTCGTTCGTGCTTTATTTTGCTTTGTTTCTTTACTTTCCATAACTTAATTAGAATTAAAAAACACAAAAATCCAAATTTCATCCTTCAAGCACTTTAATTCCAAACTGTACATGATATCCTCGATTCACACCTCGTCGGGAAACGACCCGGGTAACACTTGCCCGGTATCTTATATCGTATTCTTGGGTTTTGCAAGTTGCCCTTTTTCCTAAATGGTTGGCTTGTTAGTTCCCATGCCTTACGCATATCTGGTATTTTGATATATACTTTCTAAGGCGAATCAGTATCCAATGAAGATTCCAATATCGCCCTTAGCTTTCAGCTTCCCTAGATCTTCTCTGTCATTTGTTGGATAGCAAAAAGCACCAAACACGTGAAGGTAAGAGATATCGGGTTTTCCGTTGTTCACTAGGTCATATGGGGTTTTATTGAATCTTGGATGGATTAGGGAACGGTTCTGAGTGAAACAAGCAGTGGCAACAGCATCAGCACATAAGAATAATGGTGCACTAGAATAAATCAGCATTGTGCGAGCAGCTTCTACAAGAGTTCGATTTCTTCTTTCAACTACCCCATTCTGTTGTGGAGTTCTAACAACAAATGTCTGATGTGTGATTCCAGCATCTTCAAAATAAGTTCTTAACTCCTGATTTGTTAATTCAGTGCCGTTGTCTGTTCTTACAATCCTTACTGGAGTTTGAAGTAGGACTTGAATACGCTTCAGAAAGGTGATGATGATGCCTGGTGCTTCATCTTTTGACCTCAGAAACCTTACCCAAGTATATCTCGAATAGTCATCGACGATAACAAGGATATACTTCTTCCTATTTATGCTTTCAATTCTCATTGGGCCACATAAGTCCATGTGCAACATATGTAAATTTGCTTTCGAACTAGGTACGGTTTTAGGTTTATATGATGCCCTTTTTCTTTTTCCTTGTTCGTATGATGGACATAAGCGATCCTTGGTGTATTTGAACTTAGGAAGTCCGTTGACGATGTTGTCTTTGGCTAATTTGTTAATGTTGTCGAAATTGAGTTGGGATAATCTTCTATGCCATAGCCAGGACTTTGTTCCGCATGATCTTGTCATAAGACAAATTGGTGATGAAGAGGCCGTTTGGTTGATGTCGATAGCATATAGGTTGGTGCCACGATTCCCAGTTAAGAGATCATCCCCAACCAAATTTCTAACAAAGCATGTGTTTCTCCTAAATGCAACCTCTAAATTTACATCACAAAACTGTCCAACTGAAAACAAATTGTGTCCCAACCCTTCGACGTAGTAAACTTGAGTGATTAAATCATTCCCAAATTGAAGATCTCCATAACCCAGAATAGCTGCTACATGATCATTTCCAAAGCGTACAGTTCCCATGAATTTCCAGACAAAATTGATCAGCAGCTTTAGATTCCCGGCCATGTGCTTAGAGCAACCCGAGTCAACGATCCAAAGACATATTTCGATAACCTGCGAAGAACAGAAGAGTTTGTATTTGGAAACCATTTTAAATTTGGTTCCATGGGGTTAGGGGTAACATCCGGATCACACTCATAGAAAGTTTCTACTGGTTCAATTTGAACAGCTTTCAATTTGCCATTCTCGAGTATGAACTCTCTACCCGTTGGTTTCCATACACAATACTTAAGATAGTTCCTAGGCATTTGACTACTAGTGGTTGACCTAAATCGTGCAATTAGTCTTCCTATAGATCTAGATCTAGCACTAGTTCTTTTTGGAACGTTCTTCTGCTCAGGCGTAACATTCACATTTTTAGAAACATAATCATCAGAAACATCATTAGATAAACATTTCTTGCACATTAAACAAACAGATTCATTACATGCATTAGAAACAGTACTTTTGACATTATATTTAGGTGACATATGTCTCTTATTACAAAGCGATAAATTCCTAGGGTGTTCTTCTACTTCTTCAACTTTATTCTGGCATCTACTCTTAGAGACAGGCGAGACACTATTGTTCCTTGTATTGCTCCTAGGCGGTAGTCTGCTGCTCCTAGAGGTGCTTTCTAATCCTGTAGAAGGTAAGGTACACGCATTAGGATTTATATTGTTGTCGTTAGAAGTTGTTTTAGCATTCCTAGACTCTTTTGGATTAACTTTTACGCTCTTGTTGTTTGTCCCATATGTTTTAGATGTGGAGGCAGACGCAATAGTGGGACTAATCCTATAAAGGCCAGGTGCTATCACTTTTGGTGTTTCGACAACCGCTTTTCCTTTATCAACAATTTTTTCATTTTCATTTTGCTTGGGCAAGGGTGTTAGAGTGACTGGTTTTGTCAAATCATTTTTCACATCGACTTTTGGAACAAATTGAGAAATTGACATTTTTGGTTTAACAACCGGTTTTGAAGTATTTGGTTTGTCCGAATTCGATGGTTTTGCAAACTTAGTATCCACACCCTTCCCTTTTTGTCTTTCCAGCTGAGACCTCAAAAGATCATTTTGCTCTTTCATGTCCTTATAGGCACGCTCATACGACAGTTTGTCATACTTGTATTCCTCGGTTTTTCGATCAAGTTGTTTAAAATATGATACGTTTTCTTTTTCAAGTTTAGTAAGAGCATTTTCATATTTTGAAACAATTGCAGAGGTCTCAGTGTAGGTCCACGGTTATGGATCTAAGTAGCCTGTGTAAGACAATAGATAACTTGAATAAATCCAAATTAATCTATATGAGAAAATCTTAACAGTATATTGATTGTTAATGCGGAATCTTAACAACCAACAAGTATGAAGAACACAACTAAGATTACTAACTTTGTATTACTATTAAACTTTTCAATTGTCACAATGTCACACTAAACATAATGCCGTAGGGTTCCTTTTATACTCTAAGGAAACCCAAATGTTACAAAACGTGTGAAAGGATAAACATATCTTCTAATAAGATAACTAATACGTATATATCCTTTCCTAACATATAGCTAACTAACTCTGCTATTAAACATAAACAGACTTAACTAATAATAGTCACCAGACTTAACTATGTTTGCCAGACTTAACTATGTACTGGCAGACTTAACTAAGCTAACAGACTTAACTAATACATCAGCAGACTTAAGTCTGTTCTTCAATAATTCCCAACAATCCTCCCCTAACTTGATCTTCATGCGCCATGAACTTCAAGTTTCTTTCTTGATAAGCTTCCTGAGGATGTTGAACTCTAATCTTTTGGAATTATTCTTAACTACAACTCTTTAAATCATCATATCTGAACTTTGTAGCATCTTTTATCAACAATCTTTACACCATCTGATCTTTGCAGCAACATTGACTGTTTGTACATCAATTCATAAAGTTTCATACTATTCTCATCACTTCCAGGTGTGTTAACTCCTGTGAGAGGTGAATCATTGAAAATTTAATGGATTTGATGTCTCTTTACCAGTTAGCCATTAACTCTGGAGTAGCCAATGTTTGGTGTAAAACCATGGTACATTGATAACCATTTCAACTCTTTGTACATGAAACATGGTGAGTTGAAATACCATATGATTTTTAGCAAATCATCAGCTATCAACGGATTTGATTTATCTTTACCAAAAGCCGTTTGCTTTTGGACTAGCCAATTCTTTGGTGGAATGCAGTCATCACCTTGGTGAATTGATAACCAGTTATGGATTTCCACAGCCTTTACCACAAGCCATACTCTTGTGGGCTTGTCAACTCTTCACTATCACAAATATGGTGAGTTGATTACCATATAATTTTTGGCAAATTGTCAGCCATAAACGGATTTGAGGTATCTTTACCAGAGCCGTTTGCTCTTGGATTAGCCAGTCCTTATGTGGATTAGACATGGTGGACTGATAACCATTTGTTGTGTTAGTGCAAAGCACCTTCACCAAGTGAGAAAGTCCATTAATCCCACTTACCAGCTTAGAAAATTCTTTCAAACACCCCAAACAACTTCCTTTTGGGACTTCATTTCAATTAACTCCAACAGCTGATAATATACCTCATCTTTCTTATCACCCAAAAGCTTCTTTTCAAGCATCTCCTTGCATACCGTGGGATGTAGAGGATATTCTACTTCTGCCAGCATATATATATGTGCCCTCTGCAAAGTCAAACAATGAACTTGACAACTATCAAAATATCTCCATCTTACTATTTCTTGTTGATAGGGCAGCTTCCAAATTTTGTCAGTCCTAGATGGTGGATCAAACATGGTCTTCAAGTCTCCCCAAAGAACTCTTTCAAATTCTTCTTCTGGTCTGTCATCTCCATACTTGATCATCATTAGCTTATACAACTCCTTGAGATCATCTCTGCTCAAATCATTAAGTAATCCTGGAAAATTCACATATATAACATCTGTATTATCTTCCCTGATTATTTGATAAGCCCCTTTCTTACCAGTTTTGATGATCTGCCATCTAACAATCTTGGCAGGTTGTACTGAGCTTTCAGGAATTGAACCCATTGTGAATGAATCAGAAGAGGGTTCTTCTTCCTCTTGCACATCCTCCTTAGTGACTGATTTACCCTTCTTAGCTGCTCTCTTTCTTCTAGTCCACCTTATAATAGGCTTCTTGACTTCTACCTCTTCCTTTACAAGTTCACCTTTTGAACTTTCAGGTACCTTTTCAACCTCAGTTACCTTCTGCCTTTTGAAGCTTCTTTTAATTGAATCTTCATAATCAATAGGCTTGTAATTCTGATCTCTTTCATAAGCTCTGAGATACATACCTTCAATCTCTTCATATGTCTTTCCTCTCATCTTTTCAAAAGTGGAATGCATCTAATTCTTTAAATATATCTTCATGTCAGACATCTTCTGCTGCTTTGTGAGTTTCTTGGTAGTACTGGTAGTACTCTTCCTCTTTTGTATCTGTTTGATCTTCTCCATCATATCTCCAATAGTTTCTGTTTCCCTTCTGGCATTGATGAAGTCTGCAAGCTGTTTTGCACTTTCTTCAACTGTCAGACTTGCATTGGCCTTCAGTTCTTCCAACTTTGCCCTTAATTCAGGATCATCTTCAATCATAGACATGAATGGATCATTGTTAAACTCCTCTTGCAGCTTCTTTGCAAGTGATTCATCCATTTTCTTTTGATCAGCAAGCCTTGCCTCTTCAGCTTGAATTCTTGCAATTTCAGCCATACTTGCTTCTTCCTCTCTTTGTTGCCTCTTTGTTATCTTAGGCTGAGGAGTTTCTTCAAGTATTTGCTTGCCCTCTTTTTGAGTACCAGCAGACTTATCTTCTTTACCAGTACTAACTTGATCACCAGACTTATCTTCAGCAAACTTATCATCAGAACTAACTTTCTCACTGACAGACTTAACTGGATCATCACCAGAATTTACCTCTTCTGTCACCAACTTCCTTCTTAGCATTCTCTTCTTCTTCTTTTGAATTTGACTAAGAGTTTTGGCTAAAGTCTCTACTGCTTCCAATCCCTCAGGACTAATATCAGTATCACCAGCAGATTTTGCTTGAGCAGGAGTCTGAAAGGCTGTTTCTTCACTCAAATTCCTCCCCTGTTTGGAAGAATTTTCATCTGCAGCACCCTCCTAATCACTAAAGACAACCCCTTTTGCTTTCATAACCCTCTCCATCTTCTTTACCTTCCTGACCAAAGTTATTATAGCATTCCCTATGTTTTGTTTTCTCTCGAAGATCCTTTTCCAACACAGATATCCTTTGAACCAATTGAGGAACCAGCACAGAAATTGGAGTTGATTCCTCCTCATGAGTTGGAGTTTCAACCTGGGTTTGCTGAGGTGAAGGTGGTGGGGGTGTAGGTGATGGTGGTTGTTGTGCAGATGAGCTAGGTACATTTGCAGGCTCCTCATGATGTGGTTGAGAGTGTGCTCCACTTCCAAATGATGATGTACTTGCATTTTCAGTACCAACAGGCAACATAGCAGCTAATAATGGTTTATTTGCCCCCTTAAAGCCCCTTTTCATGTTACTAAAAATTTTATCCTTGAAGGGTACACACAAGTAAGGCACTTTGTTGTCAGTTTCAACATTCAAAACCATTTGAAGAAAACAAGGGTACATCAAAAACTTGTGTTTACTTTTCACATTTGCTACCATGCCATCAAATATTAATTTGGAAAAATTAAAAGTTTTGCCAAGTGAAAGACAAACCAATGCAGAAGCAATATTATTTCCAAATTGATCCCATCCTCCACTCTTAGAACTTAGACAGTGTAGCAAGTGATGAATAAAAAATCTCCACTGAGGTGAAAAATGGCTTTTCCAAAATGTGAATGTACCATCAGTGGGATATCCTATATTACCCATACCCTCTAAAATCATATTATTTGACAACAGAACTTCCCCTGAAGCATCATCCAATTGAAGACTGCTTCTAATGGATGCTTCAGTGATTGAATACTCAGTGTTATCAATAGTTGCCTTTAACTTTAGGGCCAAAAAGATCCATATGCAAGGTGTGTAAAGGCTTAGTGATGAGCCTTTCTAATTTAGCCTTACATGAATCCCTATGCTGTTTACCCTTATGACATGCAACACATGTATGGTCATTCTTGAAAACCTTGGAAGGTAATCCTCTGACAAGGTTATTCTTCACAAGTTTGTTTAGATTCTTAAAGTTGATGTGACCCAGCCTTCTATGCCACAATTTAGATTCATCAATAGTGGCTTTTGCAATCAAACAGGCAAAACCTTTTGCAGGATCAGGTGTCTTCATATCAAAGCTGTACATATTGTGTTGTCTAGGGACTTTTAAGAGTATATGACTTTCATCAGGCATCTTAAAGTCAGAAGTCAACACAAAACGTTCAGTTTCAGTAAAAAGAACCTTATGCTGCTTATCACAAATTTGTGATATTGAGAAAAGATTAAATTGTCCAAGTTCTTTCACAAAAGACACATTATCAAATTCTAAATTGCCAACTACAATTCTACCTTTACCAGTAATGTAGCCTTTGCTACCTCCAAAAGTAACAGAACCTCCTTTGAATTCTTCAAAATCTTTTAGGTGATCCTTGTTACCAGACATGTGCCCTGAGCATCCACTATCAAATATGCCTATATCTCCCATGTTCTTGAGTGGATGATCCTGCACATAAAGAAGAGAAATTAGTTTCTCTTAAGGACCCAGGCCTGTGCAGGCTTGGGTCTGCCTTGTGGATCAACATATTTGTATGTCTTATATGAATATTGTAATACCTGAAATTCAGATAACATGTAAAATGACCAAAATGCCCTCACAGCTTAAAATTTTAATTAAAAGCTATAAATAAGCCAAATTAATTCAAATATTATGAAATAAATTACATATAAATAAAATAAAATTAAGACAAGTTATTTTATAATATTACATGTCCAAAATAACCTTGTACTACCTTACAAAACATGAGAACCGAAAATTTGGTATTTATTTTAATTATTTATGTTTAAATCATATTCAAAAGTAAGGATAATTACAAGTAAATAAGGAGAAGATCAAGTTAAGTCAAAATCTGATTTTGTTAGCTAACTTAGGCCGATTCCCAAGCTAACCCTCCCCTAAAAACCGGTACCCTCTATTCTATATATTTTAATTACCTATTTTCTTCCTATTTTACTATACCGAGAAACACAAAACCAACAAACAATCCACCATTTGTTCATACGATTTTCTGGAGCCCTAAGATTATTTTTCCTGTGTTCTTTACCATTCAAGGAAGGCTAGAAAAATAGTACTTCGAATTATAGAGGCCTGGATTCTTTGTTGTTGAATTTTTGTTTAAACATGAGGTAAATCCCATTTTAATTCATACGACCTTTTATAAATCCGTTTTCCATTTTTCCTGAGTTCCTTATATCATATTTGATCTGTGAAAAATAATTCCAAGGTCGTGGGATCCTTCGTGTGCTCGTGGGAATTATTGGGTCGTATTATTCAATCCGAGGAGTTTAAATTCGTTCAGCCTGTTCTACACGTCCTAAATCTGGTCTGGTATTTTTCTCATGCTCTATACATCATATAAGTCTCAAATAAAATGATAAACATGAACCATGCATGATCTATAATTTATTTGTGAATTAAACCTTAAAAACGTAATAAAACTCTAAATACTCTATATGAATTTTCTGGACATGAGGATTATTTTATGTGGACTCTATATAATATATATGATCTCAGAAAAATATAAATTCGAATTGTTGAAGCTTGGATCTTGCCTTGTGAATTTTGTTCTTGTCGCTAATTATAAAAATAATGGAAACAAATAAAATAAATTCTATTCGACCTAGGGTTAGGGTTTTGGTGAAAGAATCTGGTCATTAATTACAGTTTAAGGTTGTTATTAATAATGGTGCAATGATTGGAATCAATGTTAGGGTTTTTAAGTTGTTTTGTTATTTAACGATTTGAAGAAAATAAGTATAGGGGCTGTTTTGTAATTTTTGAAACTTGTGGGGCATTTTTAGAATATTATTAAGATCAGTACTAAAGTGTAAAAAAATATAACTTTGGGGTCCTAAGTGTAAATCTTACAAGATAATGAATTAAATGGTATTTAAAGGGTACGAATTGAAATTAAATAAAAGAGAGGGACTAAAAGTGTAAATCTGAAATCTTGAGGTTATTTTGAGTTAATACTGATATAAAAAGGTTATTGTGTAATTTGGAGGATTTATGGGCTAATTATGTAATTGTTATGAAATTATGATTTAAAATATATGTTCTGTAAACTTAAAGGACTAAATATGTAAATTCTGAATTCTGAGGGGTCTAATCTGTAATGTACTAAATTCTGATGATATATTCTGTAATTATGAAATATAATATGTTTGTTTGGTGTATATGGATATTGTAGGGTTTAATTTGTAAAATATGTAATTATAAGGTGGGTTTTGTAAATTATGTAACTAAAGGGGGTATAATCTGTAAATTGTGAAACTTAAGAGAATAAAATGTAATTCTGAATAAAATGAGTATATAATTCTGTAACTTAAAGTATTTTTCACTAATGACCTTGGAAATTGATGAAATTACATTTAAAACCCTAAACTTTGTGATCATGTCATAATTAACCCTAAACTTCTGTAACTTGATAAAATATTCTGTTATTCCATAATAATCTTTGAATAAGGGTCCAACCTAATCTGAAATGGTAATATCTGTTAATTCTGGAAACCTGCTAATTATGGGAACTTACTAAATCTGTAAAGTTACTAAAAATAGAAAGTACTTAAAATGGAGAGGTAAACTAAAAGTAATAATCTAAAATAGAATCTTTAGTAATTCTGTCTTCCTCTTCCTTAGGTGTGAAGAAGGAGAAGTCCTGATCTTATTTTTGTGTTTGTTTGCTTGTCTGCTGTGCTAATAAGGTACAGATATTCTGCCCTTTTCAGTAAGGGTGTTTCTTTCCCTTTTCTCTCAGTATTTCATTTTCCTTATTAGGATCCCCTATACCATTGCTATGTTCCCTTCTGTTGTGGATCTTTGTTGTGATCTGTTTGTCTTAAACCTTTTGTTTGAACCTCTGCTATGATTCTTGTATTCTGAACCTCTTTCCTGAACTCTGATTGATCTCTTGTTCTGAACCCTGAATTTGTGAGTCTTGATTGAATCTGATCTGTGAACCTTGTTCTGAACCTTAACCTGATATATCTGTTGTAAACTTTGATTTGATTTTGGTATAAACCTTAACCTGTTAAATCCTTATCTGAACCTAATTGATTTTGAACCTTTATTAAAAGCTATTTTAAAAAGAAGCTATACCACTTGAAATGGAAGTTACTAAAAGTTTTGGAAGACCATTTTTATGAAAACTATTTTGAAAGATCATTTCAATGAAAACCATTATTAAAGGATTGATTTAAATGAACTCTTGACAGGAACTTCTGAAATGGATTATTGCTATAAACTTGTAATTATTAACCTTTGATATACTCTTTTGGACTATGGGAAATAAACCTTTTAATCTGAACTTAAGCTTTGATATTAAACTTAATCTGATAAACTTTGATTTAAACCTTATTATCTTATTCTGAATTGTTGACGTGACCCTTCTGCCATGAACCCTTAGATATGACTCTGTTTATTATATGACATCTGACCTTGACCACAGTCTGATATCCGAGCCAATCACTAGGCATGAGGGTTTCATGTCCATGTCATTGATGCACCGATGGCATGACTCTAGGGCAGGAGAGTGATGACCTGTCCCGTCCCTGATTTTATCTGTTATGTAGGAGAAGATTCTGGCCTACTGGGGCGCATGGATGCATCCTAGTTCTGATCTGATTTCTGTTATCTGTTATTATGTTATCTGTTATATATATCTCTGGTGATTGATGGTGTGTGCGATACACGTCTTTCACATATATCTGGGAGCTGATCACTCCGATTGGATACATGAGGTCACCCCTCATATTATCTGTTACTTGAGAGGTATCCCCTCTGGATTATTATATGATTACTCTGTTATGATATTATCTGTTATCTCTGGGCTCGTGATGGATTTCTGTATTTCCCTAAACCTGGTTTGTACATTACCCCTTTCTCATTTCTTTTCTTTTACCCTTACTCCTTTCCTATTCTTTCACTTTAATTCTGTATCTGTATAATCTGTATTTCTGATTGTTTCTGTATTGTTATCTATTATTGTTTCTGTCATCTATATATCTGTTCACTGAGCTCTCGTAGCTCAGCCGCATTTCTTTTCCTGCGGCAGGTTTTAGTAGGAAGCTGGGAATGAGTGAGAGTGTACCTCTGGACTTAGAAGGCTTGGTAGCTATTCTGGATTAGAATTGGATGGAAGATATTATGTTTTAGAATTAGTTTTGAAAGTTTTCGTTGTAACCTTGTAGGTTCAGTATTTCCTTTGTAATCCTTTGAGATTTTTGTATTACTGTAAGATGTATGCTCTGTATGTTCTGATATGAATCCATTGTTGTGATATCTTTACCCTTGTCGGGTTGGGGTGTTCCAAATATGATCCATTGTTGCTTTGGGATTTATAAGTAAGTTCATTCTGAAATGGATCCCAAGACCAACATGCTGAGGCCTTAACTGCAGACCCCCCATGTCCCTTTACAACATTAGAGTTTGACATTTTTGCTGTGTTTTTAACAATAGGTCTCCTCACAGGTGAGTGTGATTTAGCAAAATTATTTCTTTGATTAGATTTGTTCACCTGTGGTCTATGTGCAACTGGTTGTTTGGGTTTAAATGGATTAACATACCCAGAATTAATTTTGGGCCAAACAGAATTAACCTTTTGCCCAATAGAATTAATATTTTGCCTATCAGTATTAACATTTGTCCTAACAGAATTAACATGTGATCTACCAGCATTGATTTGTACTGGTCTAGGAATAAATTGATTTGCATGATTAACTCTGTTTACATTATTCCACACTGGTTTGGCCATCACATTACCAGTATTAACACTTCTTTGTTTCTTAAGTTCAGCCTCTCTAATCATTCTCTTTTCATGAAAATCACAATCTCTGATTAAATGACTAAGGCTACCACAAACAAAACATCTTTTCTGAGTAAAAGAGTAACCTTTCCCTAGCTCTCTTTTCATTCTATCAACCTTGGGTGACTGTTGACTTTTAACATGTTGCCTAGTGTTGATACAAAAGTTGGGCGTTCCTTGTTTGGATTCCTGTTCCCGTATCAATTGGATCTTAATGCTTGAGACCTGCGCACTAAGAGAACAAAAAACACCGTTAGGCTTATCGTGGGATTGTCTCCCACGATTATCCTCCGGCGTGAGAGTAAGTAATCGGTTTTAGGGTTTTAGTGAAGAGTTAGGGTTATGATATGATACCTTTAATGAAAGCCGATATGCCCTTTATATACACACGAAATCCTTGTTGGTTTCGTGTTCCTTACTCTTCGGCGTATCCCACCTTATTCAGTCCATTGATCCTTATCCCGTAAATAAGAGATCCTATATCAAGGCCAATGATAGATTTCGGATTCGGGCCGTTGTAAGCCCAAATCTTTATCGTGATAGCCCACGCGTGATGGGCTTGAGTATTGGTCGGGTTCGTGACCCGAATGCGGACTATACGTCATCATGTCCCCCCAGTCTAGTATGCGCAAGGTGAAACTGCGGATGCTAGACTAACAACTGTAGCAAAAAAAATGTTCCAGAATGCGTAGCGGGGAAGTTTCAAGTGTTTCCCGCCTAAAAAACAATACGATGAATCTAGTCCAAGTAAATCCGAATATCCTTCGTAAATCGTGAGGGGTGGGTGAAAAAGTGTTTCACCTCTTGATCTCCCAGCCACACGATTAGAGCGAGTGGGTTACACATGTCAATCATCCATGAGAGCATGTAACCCTATATAAAGTGTTGTCTCCATTTCACTGTGGCTATCACAGTAAAAACGTCCATTGCCACCATTGTTAAAACCTCTAAACAGCGAACAAGAAATCAACAACTCTTAAGGTAATAGTGCGTGCGCTGCAGAATCCATTGAATTCTAACCATGGTTCTTCAATTATCCGACTTTACATCTGATATAACCGAGGACGAACTTCGTCTGTTCATCTCGGATTATTATATCCCGATTGCGTTGCACCCGGTGGTTCCGGTGGCGACTGCGTCCATAGCGAACTTCCCTGAAGGGAAAGTAGGGGTATACACACGCTTCTTTGAATTCGCTAACCAACGTGTGCCCATTTCTCTATTCTTGTGCGATGTTTTAAACTACTATCGCCTCTATAGTTCCCAACTGCACTGTATAGGTGCAGCAAAAGTAACAAATTTTGAAGTAAATTGTCGCTTGTTGGCGATTGATCCCACAATCCATCTATTCCGCGCGTTTTATCACTCGTCGTGGTCAAACGGGTGGGTGTCCTTTTCCAAGCGCTCAGGGCGACTGCAGTGCTATACGGAAAAGTTAGACGCACTTAGGAATTGGAGGGAGAAATTCTTTTGGGTTGATGATGCATTGTTTCCATGGGATTTTGAGTTCTATACCCAAGATTCATTACCGAAGGATGAGCGCCCCATCCCCGGAGCGTATAACGCAGATGATGCGGAAATGATTAATGCCAATCGCATCCCTATCAACGCTTACCAAGAAGAGTTTTTGGTGCATATGGGCATTAGTCGCAACTACTTCGGAGGTCCTGACGAGGTGCCAACCTTTTTGGATGAGAATAACTGGGGTGGGTGCTTGTCCTTTCTTCTCCTTCGCTCAGTAGTGTAAGCGCTCTTCACTATTGTAGCTTTTGTAACCCTCTTTGTGTTTGTTTGTGGTTTGTTGCGCAGAGATGGATCTATTCAGCGTGGTGCGCTTGACGAGACCTAAAGAGGTGACTGTAGGAGTGCGCCCTTTAAGAGAAGGTGAGGAGCCAGTTTTGGAGGCTACCGCGGGGCGCACTATGGAGATCGTACAGGAGGAACCAGAGGATGTCCCCCCAGTTGTTTTAGAGGCGATTCCTATTCGCAGTTTTCCAACTCCTGGGGTACAAGTCCCTGTGGTAGAGCCATCGCACACAGACTCGTCAGAGAGTGGGGGGATTGCTATGGCTGAAAGTGGGCCTGAGGAGGCTAGCCAAGGGGTGAAGCGCAAGAAAACTTCTGGTGATGATGGCGCGGGTACATCTAAAAGAAGGCACTATGTTATTTCTGGCGGGCGATCATCATCAGAAGAGGATGCGTCGTCAACTAAAACTCCTCCCCCCAAGTAAGTAATAAGACTTGTATCTTTAGATCTTCAGTTCTTTATTCCGCGTTGATACTATAGAGTAACTTTGTTATTTGCGTGCAGTGTTGAAGCTGCTGATGATGATGCTGCGCGTGTTGGGAATTCGCCACCCAAGGCGAGTTCCTCACATACTGATGATCTTGCGCAGAAGAGCCAAGGGACTGAGCCGAAGGCATTTGAGGATGTGCCAACGGACCATCTGATAGAGGAGCTAGGTTTGGCTGCTGCGCACCAGGCCTCCTTAGTTGCACAGCTACAATCAAGGTATGCTGGTGAAGGTAGCCGCTGTGTGCAGAAAGATGAGGAGATTGCGCTTCTGAAGGCGCAGTTGGCTGATGCTCAGGCTGAGGTAAAGGCAACAGTGCGTATGCTCAGAAGCTTGCTGAAGAGAAGATGTCATTACTTGCCCAAGTGAGCCAAGAGCGTGCTGGGTTAACAGATTACAAGGCCACTTGTCTTTGGGTCTTGAAGTACATGGAGCTTAACAAGAACGCTCACTTCTCTAGATTGGATGAATTTCGTAAGGCTGTGGAGGAGGCGCTGGAGAAGCAGGAAGTTAAGCTGCGCAATCTCAATATTGAATATGATGAAGAGCTGTACCCACACCTAGTATCTTCAATTGCTGAGCGCAGGTGGCTTATCAGCCATGGTTTGCGCCTTGCTGCTTTGAGTACTCTGGAGTCTCAAGAGGTGAGGGAGGCATTTGGGGATGTTGTTGAGCGTGGGTTGGCACATGGCAAGGCGCAGGCTATAGAGGAGCTTTCAAAGAGCAAGTTATTGACAGTGCCTACCGCACAAGTACCAGGTTATAATGCTGATGCCTATGATGAGCTTGTCGCTGCTATGGAGAAGATGAAGCTGTTAGATCTTCCTCACATTGCTCAACTGGAGCGCGATCAAGATTACCCCATAGGTGTTATTATGGAGGGGTTAACCTTGGCTAGGCACGCAGCAGAGGACGCAGAGGCACAACCTGATTACTTTCTTAAGCCAGATGTGTCGCAGCTGCAGGTACCTATCTTTGCTCGTCCTCGCAACATCTTAAATCCTTTTGCCCTTGAGAAGGAAATCCCGCTGAAGGAATCCTTAGAGGCCCATGCTATGAGGCTTGTGAAGAAGCCGTGTGAAGGGGAAGGCCATCCTTTGTGGTATTGGTGCTGCACATATTCCAAGATCTGATGGAGTACCTGTTAGTGTACCGGTAGTATCGCCCAAGGATCATGATCTCCTGAAGAAGCTTGAGGAAGCTGGGAGTGCTGCGTACCATGTTAGCAGTTCAGAGCTTAGACGCTCCCACAGCCTTTAGATTGTTTTGACTTGGTGATGTTTTGTAATAGGTTAACATTTTGTTGCACATGTGCATGTTAAATCTATACTTTGTATGAACTCGTAGTCCATAATAAAATGATATTTTGAAAATGCGATTGTACGCATATTGTATGTGATTGTGGTTATGATGTTTGTACTTAGTTATCTGTCTTTGCGTATAAGACGTCTATGTTATGTCTAAGAATCAAACCGGTATATAAACGCACTTTAAAAAAGATTACAGGAATCTATAATCACTTATAACATAATCGTGTATGAAATTCATGACTTAATGTCAAGCTCGAATATATATGAAATTCACAAGTGTATGGGCTGACATGCAGCGTACTGCGAATACCATATCAAGGGGTTAAGAGTCTTAACTCCTAATTTGTTAAACGCGCACAGTGTGCATTGTTGTGTATCCGTCGTGGGATGCACAATGAACTTACTCCAACGTCTTGAGAGTAAGGTGTTTAACAAGGATGCGTGATCCGATGTTGATGGGTTTGCAACCCTCTTACTCAACGAGTTATTTAGTAGGTTTACTCATCCTTTACCATCGTGGGTTTTAATAAGTGCATGCACGCCATGTAGGCAAAAGGTAATATAACAACAATATTGAGACATAAATAATATGTAAACAACAAAGTAAAGTGTGTCGCGGAGTTAGCTAGAAACCGCGACATTTAATTAATACTTGCAAGTTTTTGGAAAAAGAAAGACATTTGCCTAGATGAAACAAAAATGTAAATACACGGATATTTATTGAGCACTTACTAAAGTGCGGAAGTGTCCGTGGGCGGGGTCGTAACCTTTCCTAAAGATAGCATCTCTTGAGATTGCAAATATTCCATGTGCGTTGTAGCTCACGGCCATCCATGTCACGCAGCTTGTACGCGCCTTTTCCTAGTGCTTCAACGACCTCATAGGGTCCCTCCCACTTTGGTCCAAGTTTACCTGTATCTTCTGCGTGGCTCGCATCATTAGCGCGATATACAAAGTCGCCTGGTCTGAATGAGGTGCTTCGAACTTTAGCATCGTAGTATCCCTTCATTTTTGACTTGGCTTTTGCCTCACGTATAGCTGCGCGTTCACGCCTTTCTTCCAATAGGTCCAAGTCTATACGCCGTTCGTCGTCATTGGTTGCGACATTAACTTCCGCGGTACGAATAGTTGGCATCCCAATTTCAGCTGGTATGACAGCTTCTGTCCCATAGACAAGAGAAAAGGCAGTGTCTCCATTGCAAACTTTGATTGTCGTGCGGTGCGCCCATAAGACATGCGACAATTCATCCACCCATCTTCTTTTGTGTTTGTCCAGGCGCGCTTTAATTCCTTCGCCCAGACTATGATTTGCGCGCTCAACCAAACCATTGGTTTGTGGGTGTTTAACTGACGCGAAGTGTTGTGTAATATTTAGTTCTGTGCACCAGTCTTTGAACGGGTTATCGCAGAATTGTTTTCCGTTGTCCGAAATGATTTCCCCAGGTAATCCAAAGCGGCATACAATATTTTCCCAAACGAATCGTTTTACTTGATTACCTGTGATTGTCGCCACTGCTTTTGCCTCAATCCACTTAGTGAAGTAGTCTATAGCCACAATAAGAAATTTCAGTCCCCCTGCTGCAACAGGGAAGGGACCCGCAATGTCGATACCCCACTTATAGAATGGCCATGGCGAAGTGATAGGCATTAGCTCTTGTTGTGGTTGGCGCGGGATGGGTCTATGAACTTGGCAGTCGCTACATTTCTTTATCACATCACGCGCATCGCGATGCATAGTGGGCCAGTAGTATCCTGACCGCAAGGCTCGTGCTACGACGGACCGTGGTCCTGAATGCATACTGCATGAACCGGCGTGGATCTCTCAGAGTACGTAATCTGCCTGAAGAGGTCCAACGCACCGAAGCCATGGTTGTAGAAATGAGCGCCGATATAGGATACCATCTCGAAGTTTGAACCTCTGCGCTGTGCGCCGTATCCGTCGAGCGTCCTTCTGCTCATGGGGCAATATGCCTTTGCTTATAAATTCGACAATAGGGGTCATCCACGTAGGATTCTGCTCCTCTATTACTGTGGATATCTCCATCTCCGAGATGGATTTATTTTTTAGGATCTCCACCAACACTTGTTTTGACAGGTGCGCAAAGCTTGTAGATGCGATCTTGCTTAGCGCATCCGCTTTTTTGTTTTCACCTCTAGGAACTTGTTTAATGGTAAACCTGTCAAAACCTTGGATAAGTGACTTGGTCTTGTCGAGGTATTGAACCATGTTATCCTCTTTAGCCACATATTCGCCGACACATGGTTGGCTACTAATCGGGAATCCACATTTGCTTCTAGGTTGCGTACACCCATTCGAGTTGCAATGCGTAATCCAGCAATTAGGGCTTCATACTCTGCCTCGTTATTCGTAGCTGTAAATTCAAAGCGCAGTGCGTAAGTGAATTCCATTCCTTCTGGATTGGTGAGGATAAGGCCTGCGCCCGACCCATCCACGCATGAAAATCCATCTGTGAACAGGACCCATGGTTCTTGTAGTTCTACCTCGCTCCGTGGAGGTGCAGCATCGGTGTCTGGTTTTTCGATGATGAAGTCTGCTAGTATTTGCCCCTTAACCGCAGTGCGTGGTCTATAAGAGATGTTATACTCGCCTAGCAATACACTCTACTTTTGTAATCGCCCCGATGCGTCAGGTTTGGAGATAACTTGCTTGATTGGCTGGTCTGTGATCACCGCTATTGGGTGTGCTTGAAAGTACCTGCGTAATCTTTTGGCGGCGAATACTAATGCCAAGACTAACTTTTCCATTGGGCTATAGTTAATCTCTGTCTTCTTGAGCGCTTTACTTACAAAATATACCGGTGTTTGTACGGAATTCCTATCTGTCAGTAGCACCGCGCTGACTGCTCCATGAGTCGCAGACAAGTACACAATTAACTCCTCCCCTGGTCGGGGTGCGACTAGCTTGGGAAGCACTGCTATATGTTGCTTAAGCTGTGTAAAAGCTTCTTCCACTTCTGTAGTCCAACAAAAGTCTCCCTTTTTTGTACACTTCTTGAGTGTTATAAAGAGGGGGAGTGACTTATCTGCTGATTTGGACAGGAATCTGTTCAACCCGGCTAGTTTTCCATTCAGGGACTGGACTTCTTTCAACGTGCGTGGTGAAGGGAGTTGGATGACAGCCTCTGTTTTTTCTGGGCATGGTTTAATGCCATCAGGTTCTATCAAGTATCCAAGGAACATGCCTTCTGTAGCGCCAAAAGTGCATTTCTTAGGATTTAACTTCATGTTGATCTTTCGTAGTGTTCTAAATGTTTCTTCTATGTCGCGGACCAATTCGCCTTCGGTATGGCTTTTTATGACAAGGCCGTCAACATAGACCTCTAGGTTGCGGCCCACTTGCTTTTCAAATGCATTATCTACCAATCGCTGGTAGGTGGCGCCCGCATTCTTTAGGCCAAAAGGCATCTTTGTATAACAGTAGACACCTTGGCTTGTGTGGAAGGCTATTTTTTCCTCGTCTTCTTTAGCCATTTAGATTTGGTGGTACCCTTTGTATGTGTCTAAAAAACATTTAAAGGGGTATCCGCATAAAGATTCTACCTTCCATTCTATCTCCGGTAGTGGGTAGCAGTCTTGTGGGCATGCTTTGTTGAGATCAGTGAAATCCACGCACATCCGCCAACTACCATCACTCTTCTTGACCATCACTGGATTGGAGAGCCAGTCATGGTAATAGACCTCTCGCATGATACCTGCGTCAACAAGTTTGTGTACTTCCTCTAGAATGGCTTTTGCGCGCTCTGGAGCCTGGCCGCGCTTTTTCTGCCGTACTGGGGAGTATCCTTGTCGGATTTTCAACTTGTGTTCTGCAATCGAGCGTGGCACACCAGTCATGTGCTTTGGTTCCCATGCGAAGATATCCAGATTCTTTTGCAAGAGTGCGCACACGGCAGCTCTGCCTTTATCAGACAGCGATCCCCCGATCGATACTTCTTGCTCCGGGTAATCAGGATGAATTGCGACCTTCAGGTTTGATACTTTAGCTGCGCTCTGTTCTGGGGTGTGCGTCGTCTCACATGTAATCGTGTTACACTCTCTAGGTGGCACAGCATCCCATGTGCTGTGGACGGTACTGCGCGTATTGCCGAAATTCCTGGTCTTCCGATAATGCCATTGTATGGCGAAGGAGATCTGATCACCATAAAATTCATCCAGGCTGTCGTGGAGTGTTCCTTATTACCAACAACAACTAGTAGTCGTAGTTGCCCCATGGGCCATATCTTTTCTCCCGTGAAGCCAGTCAACGACGTCGTGGCCGGGCTTAACTGTCTTTGTATCTCAGGTCGCAATCTTTTGAAACAATGCTCATACATTATGTCTGCTGATGCCCCTCCATCAACATACATGCGGTGGATATCGTGACCCCCCGTATTTATCTCGATGGTGAGTGGTTCCGCCACTGCGTTGTCCGCAGCCAAGGTGGGGAAAGAGATTTCGCTTCCATGAGAAAATTTCTGGCTGACCTTTTGCCTAGTCTTTCGCTGCCATGATTGTATCAGCCTTGTCCTTAGGTGCTTCTTTCTTGCTCCCGGTCTTCTGTTTGTCTTTCCCATCCTTGATGTTCTTAACTAGATGGTCCAATCTGCCTTCTTTTACTAGCTTATCAATTAGTTGGCGCAATTGGACACACTCATTGGTGGTGTGGCCCTTCTGTCCATGATACTCGCAGTATCCGTTCCCTACGCGCCGATCTTCTGGGGTGCGTATTGGTGGGGGTCTCGGAAAGTTCGCGCCTTCCGTCGCAAATATCTCCCTTGGAGTCTTCGTTAGTGGGGTATACTTGTCATTCTCTCGTCCGCCCCCCTGACTGCGGTAGCTTTTGTTACGATTGCTACTCTGGTCATTGGATTGTCTCCTGGGCTGTTCTTGTGACCTATAGTTTGAGTAGCCTTTCTTGCTATCCGCAGCGGCGGCTTCTCCTTGGATGAAGGACCTCGTGCGCTTCATAAGTTCGTCAAAGGTTTGGGGAACCCTATCATTTAACTTTTTGATAAGTTCTGGGTTATTGATTCCGTTCATAAACCCTGAGATCTTTAGTATTTCGGGGCATGCCTTGACATGTATGCATTCGTCCTTATAGCGCTCCACATAAGCGCTTGTGGATTCCCCTTGGCGTTGTTTTACCCTAGCGAGTTCGACAGGGTTCTTGGCGCACTTCTTCCTCTGAGTAAAGTTCAAACGAAACGCCTTCCGCAACTCTTCAAACCTATCGATGCTTCTACGTGGAAGCTTACTGAACCAGTTTCGCGCATTCCCTACTAATGTAGAATTAAACATGTGGCACCACACAGGTTGTGGCCAATTTTCAATGGTAGCTGCTGATTCAAAAAATTTTAGGTGGTCGTCAGGATCACCTGTCCCATCATAAGTTTTAACATTAGCGGGCATGCGCCTTCTCTTATCTTCTGAAAAATCACTGATGCGCCGAGTGAATGCGTAAACCTTTTGGCGGCGCCAGGGACGAGACATATCTTCGTCTTCCTGGTCGCGGTATCTTCTCCTGGACTTCCAGTGTCCTGTTTCTTCGTCCTCGTTGTCCGAGGAGTCACTTGAGGATGAGCTTACTCTTTTGCGGCGCTTGCGCCGACTATCCTCGGAATCCGAGCTTGAAGGGCTTTCACTTGGGGAGCACCGTCGCCCAAGTCTATCATGAATCCTGCGACTGCCAAGCCTAGTGTGGACATTGGTGCGCCGTCCATCGTCTTCATGCTCCTCCAGATACTGTACTTCCGTTGCTTCATCATCCACAACTTTCCTTCCGATCCTTGTAAACACTGGGTGTCGACGGCTATCCTTCTCGCGCCTTTCCTTTCGGTAACGCGGTGGGGATGCTTCATGCTCAGGGTCGAAGTTGAGCCGGGCTTGCAGACTCTGGCTTGACCTCTTTTTCACTTCCTCTCGCATAAGCGCAGTCAAGGTTTCATAGTTTTGAGATACGAAATCACTTGGCGCTAGTTCAGGCGTGACTCCTTCTAGCGCGAGGATGTCTGTTTCCAAATCAGGACCCTTGTTTCGGATAGGCGCATTTGGCGGCTCAGTGAGGTCTAATTCTGGCATGGTGAAAGGAGTGCGCTGTAGATCTTCCGCGCTAACGGTTGTTGTAGTAGCATGGGTAGTCCTTGTGAGCGGTCCTACTGTAGTAAAGGCCAGATCTGAGCATGATCCTAGGTTTTTGGGCGCACTGGTTGTTCCAGAGGCCTGCTTAGGGGCTGAATCAGTTTGCTGCTTCTGCCCCTGTAGGTCAACATGCGTTCTCTTCGCCTGCGGAGTCCGCTGATTTAGGTTTCCGTGCTTTGTCATTCTAGTTCTTCGTAGAGTTCTTAGTGTCTTGTCCCACGGATGGCGCCACTACATGATGACGTATAGTCCGCATTCGGGTCACGAACCCGACCAATACTCAAGCCCATCACGCGTGGGCTATCACGATAAAGATTTGGGCTTACAACGGCCCAAATCCGAAATCTATTATTGGCCTTGATATAGGATCTCTTATTTACGGGATAAAGATCAATGGACCGAATAAGGTGGGATACGCCGAAGAGTAAGGAACACGAAACCAACAAGGATTTCATGTGTATATAAAGGGCATCTCGGCTCTCATTAAAGGTATCATATCATAACCCTAACTCTTCACTAAAACCCTAAAACCGATTACTTACTCTCACGCCGGAGGATAATCATGGAAGACAATCCCACGATAAGCCTAACGGTGTTTTTTGTTCTCTTAGTGCGCAGGTCTCAAGCATTAAGATCCAATTGATACGGGAACAGGAATCCAAACAAGGAACGCCCAACTTTTGTATCAACACCTAGGAGTTTTTATGTGTGAGACACAACTAGGTTCAACTGTTTTAGGTTTTGATGCAGACACGACTGGTTCACTAATCTTAACAGGTTTAGACTTAGACACCTCTTTTGGTACATCTTCTGGTTCTGATTCAGAATGTTCAGAGACATTTCCAATGGACCCTTCACTATCATCAGATTGACAGGTAGAATACTTACTGGATTTGTCATATGTGATACTTGTTTCAGGCTTTTGAGGTCCCTTCTTACCATAAACATACAAAGACTCATCAAACTCTTTCTCTGGTTGAGGAGTGTAATCTCCATTTAATTGAGGTGGAACTCCTTTAAAGGTGTTAGTTTTTGAGAATCTATTGTATACAGGTTTACCAGCAAAGTCATCATCTGTACTAGTGAACACAGTTCTTTCCATTTCTTCCTCATAACTTAAAATCTCACTATCTGATTTTATTTCATATCCTATACCAATTTTACAAGTTGAGCTTATACCAGAATCTATTAATCTATCCAGATTTTTAGCAGAATTTTTCCATGTGTCTATTTTTTCTGCAATTCTTCCTTATCTTTTACAGCTTTCATTCCAATTCTCCTATATTTTTTAAGCTTTTCATCTTTTTCATAGATTTCATTGGCTTGAAATGTAAGCTTTTCATTTAAGGTTAATTGTTGTTTTTGATAAGTGACAATTTGAGCTTCTAAGGTCTTAACAGCATTAGTGTAAACAAGTATTTTAGCTTCCTGATCACCTATCTGTTGCATTTGCTCATCACATAATGTTTTAAGATTATTATATGATTTCATGCATGTTTTAGAACACAAGGATACCTCAGTATTGGAGCAAATAGCCATGAATGCATGATTTGGTTCTATTTCTTCATCTGTGTGTTCTCCCCAGTTAACAGCACCAGCTTCCAAAGTCAGCATACCCATTTGACTCTTCTCCAGCTTGTCTACTTCTTGAGAGTCTGAATCTTTCTTCTTTTTCCCATCAGTAGTCACCTTTGCTGTGCATTCCCTAGCAAAATGACTAGTGTTGTGACACCTATAACATTCAACATTCTTCTTATTAAAACCAACTGCTGTCTTTCCATCAAATCTGATATTTCTTCCAGTTTTCTTGTAGAACTTCTTCACTCTAAGAGCAATCATTGCTATCTGCCACTTTATGTCCATCTCTTCAATGTCTACATCATTTATCTGTTCAAGATCCTCATTAATGAGGTCCTTGTCTTCTGATCTCTTTGCAAACAATGAATAGATGACTTCATTAGTAAAACCAGCAGGAACTTCTCTTTCTTTCATATTTCTTGAAGAAGTATCATAGCTACCATAATTAACTTTGCTAGTACTGCTCTTGCTTTGGGAGACAAAAGCAACATTAGCAGCACTTGAAGATGCCTTTGAAACACCTTTGATTTCATGTTCAAAGACCCAAAGATTATTGTACAAATCATCAATTGACAAAGTGTCAACATCTTCTTTCATTCTCATGCTCATTGCCAGATGTGACCATTCTTTTGGTAAAGATCTGAGAAACTTATGATTTGCATCTTCAGTAGATACACCAGCACCATGAGCTTCCAACTGTGAGAGGAGATGTTGGAACCTGTCATACCCTTTTTCCAATCCTTCAGAATGGGTCACATTGAATGCTTCAAACTGTTGTTTGAGAACAGCTTTCTGCATCTTCTTTGAATTAACATTTCCTCCAAACCTTGTTCTGATTGCTTCCCAAATCTCCTTAGCATCATCCATTCCATGAAATCTTCTTAAATGCTCCTTGGGAAGTGCCATCAGTAAGATGGTTCTTGCCTTCCTCTCCTTTTCCACAGTATGAATCTCTGCAGCAGAGACTGGTGGAAGCACTCTAACAACACCATCCTTACCAACAGAGATCCTCTTCTTTGAGTTTCCATTCTGAATCACCTTCCATACATCATTATCAATATACTCAAGGTAATGCTCCATCTCCATGGCCCAGATATCATACTCCTCCTTTTTCAGAATTGGGAGTTTGATGTTTGAGATAGTGGTTGTTGCAGGGATGTTTTGTTGTTGTTGTTTAGGTCTACTAGTGTCTAATACATCATCATCATGGTTTGAAACTTCATCATCACTAAGATGAGTTGAGTACTCATCATTGGCCGGTTGAGACATTGTGCAGGATTTTGGAGTGAATGAGTGTTTGTGGTTTGTATTTCTTCTTACTCAGAGTCCCTCTATAGGCTCTGATACCACTTGTAGGTCCACGGTTATGGATCTAAGTAGCCTGTGTAAGACAATAGATAACTTGAATAAATCCAAATTAATCTATATGAGAAACTCTTAACAGTATATTGATTGTTAATGCGGAATATTAACAACCAACAAGTATAAAGAACACAACTAAGATTACTAACTTCGTATTACTATTAAACTTTTCAATTGTCACAATGTCACACTAAACATAATGTCGTAGGGTTCCTTTTATACTCTAAGGAAACCCTAATGTTACAAAACGTGTGAAAGGATAAACATATCTTCTAATAAGATAACTAATACGTATATATCATTTCCTAACATATAGCTAACTAACTCTGCTATTAAACATAAACAGACTTAACTAATAATAGTCACCAGACTTAACTATGTTTGCCAGACTTAACTATGTACTGGCAGACTTAACTAATACATCAGCAGACTTAAGTCTGTTCTTCAATAATTCCCAACACTCAGCTCGCAGTCTTTCATCGTCTTCAACAGAATATGTTTGTAAAATGATGGACATAATATCGGTCGACATAACTGCTTTGAAGAAAGAGTCATTTAGGTTTTCCAAAACTTTGATGTTTTCAATATTTTCATTAGCTTCCTTCACCAGGGATTTGTGGTCCTTGACAAAATCGGCTATTTCTTTCAAAAATGCTTGTTCAAAATGAATTACTCTCGCATGGATGTTATTCAGTGGAGTAGTAATTTCTGTTTCAAACACCTTTTTCATTTCTGCATGAAAGCTTGAATGCCAGTTGTTGATACTAATAGTAGTTTTGGATGCAACAATTTTTTGAAGTGTTTCAATTCTCGTTTTAACATCATCTAAATATCCTCTAGCAGCACTTGTGTTAAAAGGATTGTTTGAGGACATTTGCTCCAAGTTTGAAAGAGTTTTAGAAACAACTTTTTGTTTTGCAACTGGTGTCGTAACAACAGGTTTTTTGGAAAACTTTGGTGTTTGTTTTTGTGGAACAAAAGGAATTCCAGAAAGTTTGTTAAGTTTATTGTAATCAATTGGTTTTATCTCTGGGTTCTTTTGTTTCATTTTAATGCGACTCTCTTCAACAAGCTCAATCATTTCGTCAGTATCCCGAATAGTGGGAGTATCATGTTTAGCATATATTATATTTCCATTGTACAACACATTCTGTTCTTTCTGAGCTTTCTTGAGAGTATAAGGATTTTCACAATCGATAGCCATTTTCTTCATTGTATGTAAAAACGGGTTTGGATCTTTAATTAGCATATGAATGGTTTGAGCGGAATGACCCGTTTTAACAAGCAAATCTTCCAACTTTTTGATTGTTTCTTGTTTCTCAATGATTTCATCAAGAAGAGCATTTTCTCGTTTTGAAAAATCTGCTTTCAACTGTTTTTTTTTCTTTTTCAAGATCAGAACAAGTTGATTTTTGTTTAGAAAGTTGGTTTTTCAAATCAGAAATTTCCGCATTTAAGGATTTTATTTTCATGTGTAAATTAACATCAAGTGTGTCAAACTTGATTTGCAATTGTTTTTCTCTTAAAACGGAATTTTGATAACTAGTTTCTTATTCTGACTGTCGTTTTTTATAAAACTCAAAAGCTTTTTCGTTTTCCTTATACCTCTCAAGCTCAGCGGTCATTTTCGCATTCGCGGCCTTAACATTGCGATTGACCTTTTTTACTTTCTCAATTTCAATACTACAATTGTTTAATAATTATTCAAATAGAGCACGTGTTTCCTCATCATTCTCAGCATGCTGTGAAACTAAGCCTCCACTAGGATTCATATCTGAAGTTGCCAAATTAATATTGCTACTACTTGGCGTGTCCAGGTATGTTTCATAAGTGGGTACGAGAGTCTCAGAATGTTGTTCCTCATGAGGAGACATATCAAATATATCATTATTGTGGCATGTATTGAATAATGGTACCTCAGATACTGCATTGGTGTCATAAACAGGAGGTGTGTCAGAATCCGTGTCGTACTTAGCCTCCTGAAGATTTGCCATGAATATGCAGTTTGCATCGATGTCCTCTCGGTCTTCCATGTCATCCATGAGAGCCATAAAGTCATTTTCCTCAGAATTCAACTGAAACCCTGCTTCCTCCTTCTATGCCAACAGCAATGCTTTCTGCAGATAAGCGGGATCTTTCTTTTTCGGCTTAGTAGGACAGTTCCTTGCCATATGACCTACACCCTGACAGTTGAAACACTTTATCGGATTTCCCTGATTCATAATTCCCAGCAACTGGAGCTGCATCATTCCCAATCTGATTACCCACTGTTTGATTTCCAACATTCTGACCCCTTTGATTTCCAACAAATTGACCCATCTAATTCCCTGCATACTAACCCAACCGATTTCCTGCATTCTGCATATTCTGATTACCCATCTGAAATCTAGTAGCATATCCCTGCTGATTCCCAATAACTACAACCATTTGTCCTCCTTGACCCATATTGAAACTCGGCTGTGCAATCTGCTTGTTGCGAGTATTCGATGAAATCCTTTGGTTGTTGTTGGTTGGTGTAGAATAACATCCTTGGAATGCCTTTGTCAAATAAGCAAATGCTTGTGCCAAAGCAGCAGTAGACTCATCATTGTCAGTGAACTCTGGTTCTTGGAATTGTGGATATTGTTGTTGTGGAATAACATGTTGTTGTTGTGGGATTACAGCAGTTTGTTGTTATGGAATATATTGTTGTTGCATGTAGTTGTGAGTGAAAGACGATCATTGTCACACACCGAAAATTGGGTCTAGCAGAAGCATACATGTCACTGGGGTGCTACTAAATTGGTATCACAACACAAGTACAAAGAACGATTTTTATCTCAACCATTTAGGCTAAAATTGATTAACAAAAAGTGTTAAATTTGCATTATTCAAAAGTAGTGCGGAAATATGCCCATAAAATAAATAAAGCAGTCCTGACATATATATCAGAGTCGTCTATGACCGTGCCCCTTACCAAGCGCCTTCAGAAGAAAGTTATCACCTTAAACCTGAAAATACATGCTAAAAGTGTCAACACGAGATTGGTGAGTTCATAGTTTTGTTAAATAAACCCCGAAGCTGTGAATAATGAAGCGTAGGACAACAGTGAGCATGATATACAAATGTGAGCACATAATCCAACTAGCAACAACTGAACCTCAGACTACAAACATGCATAAATGATCCACACATAGTTTGGGTGCCACTTCCCAAATTGTTACTGGGTGCCACTTCCCAAAATGTATACTGGGTGCTACTTCCCAAAATATATACTGTCAATGCATCACTAAACAGTTGTGCACGTTCAAGCCAAGTCACACAAATTGAATTCACACAATAAGGCACATACTGCAATCAAACACACATATTGTCCAAAATCACGAAACTAGTGGATCACAGCATGAAAGCATTCAAAAGCATTGAGTTTAGTGAAAAACGAACATGTATTCTCCCCCAAAAAGGTTATAAAACAAGTAAAAGTAGGGGCCATGAACTCACCTTAGCCACAACATTGCAAAGATCACAACTGACACGACTGGCATTGAGAAGCAAAACACAACAGTCGTAAGACATACGGCACGACGGTTCCAAGATATATAGGCACAACGGTACACAATGGTCTAGGATCGGCACAACCTAATACGTATACGGTTATCTCAAAATACGTCTTGCAAAATAATATAGTCTATAAAAGACAACGTGTCGTAGTTTTCGTAGATTATTAGATTTCCAAACTCATCAAAAGCTTAGTATCAACGTTTCGTGTGGGGTGGTAAGAAAACATAGACTCGACATACAACTCACGCCAAAAAAAAATAGACATCAACATAGTCGAGAGAATACTGACGAGAACTCAAACCAAAGAAAACAAACCTAGAAGTCAACGATAAAATAATCACTTCAAATAAAATAAATCAGTTTGTACGTTTCGGCATTTACCCCGATATCCCAAATAATTTGTATAAAACATAAGCACCTTATAAATAGAAATAGTTTAACTAATAAAAATCAGTTTTCTCAAGTCGTTGTGATTTTAATTAACCAAATCTGTAATTACAATATTTTATAAGTTTTATGTTTTGTTATCATTCGCGTAATTATTAGTTTTGGGTTTATTGAAGATTTTGTGTCCGTTTCGTGTCTAATATATTAAATTCATTTCGAATCTAATATATTATACCGTCTCGAGTCCCAAAATGTCCAATAAGTGCAATGTCTAACATCGTAAATCCAATAACGATCCATTACTTGTCCAAACGTCCAAGTATAACAGTCATATTCCGTATTATCCAAATCCAAATTACAATTCCACGTTCAACTTCCATAATGTACCAAGAGCCTCAATGTCAAATACAAATAAATTTGTTAGTCAATTATATTTTTGACACCTCAATTTATAACCGAACACGCTTTTAATTATATTTTTACCCTAAGTGGGTTAACACAACTTGTAACCAATGTAGCATGGGCTTCGGCCCATTTGTAGTCCAAACAAACGCACCCTTATATTTACACTAGGGATTGAGGCCCATTTTAGACAAACCAATTGCACCCTAGTAGCCTGGTAATACACTTCGCATACATAAACACAAATACAGGTTTTTAACGCAACTTAGGAAACGCAGAAATACAACCAAATCTATTCACCAATGTAAGCACCACCTTGGTGTTTGATGTCAAACCGGGATTAAACGCGCCCTACGTGGGTCTTTGAGACAAGAATCATGCCAACGAGCACACCCTTGTGTGTCTCGTTAGCCCACCAAACAAGGCAAACAACTCACCCTTCGGAGGTGGTCTTATTGACCCTCACACAATTCCAACGTATACACAAATCAATACCCTATACGGGTCGACCTCAAATAACCAAAGTCCAAATCTACCACGCAAATAACAACCAAGAATCTGATCCGAATCCAAATCCGAGACTCAAAACAGACAATTCGTAATTACAAACACATCCTCGCTTTTCTGTCGTGAATCAATGATTGAAACAAGACCAAGAATCAACTTAAACAACAAGTACCTACGCGTCGAAAGTAACTCGATACTGAGATACCGGAAGGGTTTCTCAACCCAAGACCAAACTACGACACCAAATGGGCCTCGATTTGTATCCAAAACTGAATCACCACAACACCTTAATCAATTTTATACCACATGGATTATAACGAAATACGTTTTTCTTAAAACTTACCACACGAATCAGTTTGTAAATTGTTTATATCCGGTTTTTATCTCTCGAATTTATAACCTCGTTTCATAAGCAGTTTTAAATCTACGAAAACCAAAACAACACCAATCGATTTTATCAAAAATAATAAATAATAAACAGCTTTTCTCGGTTTACTAAGTCGAGAAAAGAGAGGAGATAAAGATGGCGGTGGTGGCGTGGCGACTCGAACTGAAACACTCCTGAACCCACCTTCGATCTACAATCGAATAGTTATAATTTGCATCGCCGGAAAAACTGTAGTCATCGAGAGATATGGAGAAGAGATGGTGGTTGTGTTGGTGGTGGTAAATGGCGGCAGAGGGTAGTGGGGGTGTTGCTGGGATGGCCGAAAAAGGGGTGGCCGGAGGGGAGGGGGGCTGCTGCCGGATTTAGGAGGAGGGGGAAAATAATCTAATCCTAATATAGTTATAAGGTTGTTTATATAGGGTAGGTTTAGGTTTAGAAAAACCCTAGGGACCAAATCTATCACAATCAAAGTCTAGGAGCAGTGGGGTAATATTATTGCAGGGACCATAGTTGTAATTTTTGCAATCTTTCTTGAAATGAGGCTTAGGGCTCGTTTAGACTAGTAAACAACGGATTTAAGACACGGGAATTTCACCATTGCGTTCAGAACAATTTTTCCAATAAAAGCGACTATACATACGCCTTGTTTCTCACAAACGATAAAATAATCAAATTAAATTATCGGTTGTGCCAGTACGCGTTGTGTACAAATTCCACGTTTCGCGAGATAACTTTACGTTTTTAAACCAAAAAGTTTAGAAAGATTCGTATATGAAAAACAGGGATAATCTCGTATAGAAATACGTTTGGAAAATTACGGGTTATTACAATGATGGTTGAGGTTGTGTGTTCACTGGTAAAGGTGTTGGTGTTTAAGCAATGAATGCAAGAGGATCATGATTCTTTGCCAATCTTTCTTTCCTTACTTCATTAGCCTCAACTTGGTTTTGCTTAAGAAAATCGTAGAGCTGATCATAATTCACCTGATGTAGATCCTTGGTTTGGTTGACAATAGTGACATATCGTCCTCATTCTTCTTGAAGATTGTTGATGAACTTGATGTTGCTCGCGATTGGTCTTGGTGTCAACTTGTTTCTGATTAGCTCATTCATTAAAGTGTAGAACCTGGTATAGTAGGATTCAATGGATTCTCCTGCAGTGGATGTAAACTTCTCACATTCAGTTAGTAGCTTGTTTTCTACATCTTGTTGCCCAATTTCTGTTCCATGATGTAACCTTCTAACTCGTTCTCACGGTCGTATTGATAGGTTATGGGCTGAAAACGGAGTTACGGTTCAAAAGTTATGACCGTTTGAAGTTTTATCGTAAAAAGTCAAACAAAAGTAAACTTTGAAGGTTCAATACGATGACTTTGGTTCAATTCCGATGGATTTAGTTCAATTTCGATGGATATAGTTGAATTCCGATGGATTTGGTGCAATTCCGATGGATTTGGTGCAATTCCGATGGATTTGGTGCAATTCCGATGAATACTGTTCACTTTGGTCTAATTTCGATGAATCCTGGTAATTTCAATAATGTATGCAATTTCGATAAAATTTGCAATTTCGATGAATTATGCAATTCCGATGAAAGGTGTAATTTCGATCAAAGTTGCAATTTCGATAGAATCTATCTAATTTGTACAAATTAGAAGATTTTTCCTTAGTCGAAGTATGCCACGAACTTATACAAGCAAGGGAATACTGGATAATCGTTAGATTGTGAAGTAAACGTGTTCCTGATGAATTCCGATGACCAATTATGATGAATCCAATTCCAATGAGCCAATTCCGATGAACCAATTCCGATAAACCCTTAAAAATTCAATTCCGATAAACCCTTAAACTTGCAATTCTGATGGACGAACTGATTTTTTAGGGATCAATATTACGAATAGAAACAAACTTCTAAACAGTTTCTCTCGACCAAAAACCTTCAAAAACACTTAAATATCAATAAAGTTGAGACCTTTAACGTTTATAACTAAACTTGAAGAATTTCGATAAGTATCCAAACCTTTATAAATCGATACAAAACAAGTTTTTTTTTTTTTTAATGTTTTTGATGCGATTTTTTTTCCAACACTCACTAATAAGAAGTAGATCTATAAGAAAGACAACAACTTTAACCTAGAAAATGTAAAAATCAAAGCTTTTGGACGAAAAACTAACGTTTTTATAAAGAAAAACGCAACTTTTTGCAAAACTTTAATCAAAAAACGAGATACAAACATTCCTAAATCGTTGTAAGGCTCTGATAATGACTCATTTGAGGTGTTTATATAGTAACATGCAAACGCCCTAATGGGCTTGGCTCATGGGCTTTGGCTTTAGTAGATTGGATTACATATTACTAAATAACATAGTTTCTAACATATTAGCTTAGTCCATGAGCCCACTAACCTAGACTATTACATAGTTCTAACACTCGACACAAAGTTCTGACTATACGAATGACCACCACTTCCTTTTACATTTATTTAATGCTACATCAAAACCAAGCCTGATGGTAAACTCCTGCTCCAATCTATTAAAAATGGACCTTTCAAGCCTCGACAAATTCAAGACCCTGGAGATCCAAATGGAACACCTCATATTCTACCATTCTTTCATGAACAAACAGAAGCAGAATACACAGAAGAAGACAAGAAGCAGATCGCAGTAGATGATATGGCAATGCACTTAATCCAACTAGGATTACCATGAGAGATCTTTGCTGCTGTCGACAACTGTGAAACTGCATATGACATGTAGGAAATTGTGTAATATTCATTTCTATTAATAAAACCCTTTTTCTTCACCATCTCTACTCTTTATCTCACTAGAAAGATGAAGCCATTCATCTTCTTTGATCAATCAAGACCTCCCAAACCACATAAATCGTGTATATTTTCGGTCCTACAATGCCCTTAGCAAAAAGTCAAGTTAGTCCGAATATGGTTATTGCCTTTCGGGGCACGCAATTGCCTATATAACCACTGAAAGTACTTGGAAATTTCCTCAAAGCATAATGCTCAAACAGCATTGTAGAATATGCATTGAAAATTTGTATTTTAGAGAAATATGTGAAGATTTAAGTTTCATCGGATATATATCAAGTAAGTTATAGTTAGGGGTAGTTTGTGACTTGTAAAGAAACTAGGAGGGCTTGTAGTACAAATACACAAGTTTAAATTTTGGTAACATTATCACGAATTTTTTGCTAAGATCACGTATGACTTATATCTTCCTCTCATCCCTTAATTTGATTCACGAAGTAAACCCTAAGTTCAAGACCATCCAGATTAACCAAGTTAGATGGCGGCATGAAGTAGGGTATAACGTCTTTGTTTATATTTCCTCGTTAGTGTACTGTTGAGTAACGGAATTAGGTTGTTTATTTCGAGTGCCTTGAAATGTATTGATTTTGAACTGATCAGAGTGATTAAAAAATCTATTGTTGGATTGATTCTTAAGTTATTTTTAGGTTACAGGGTGTACGTCCCTTTAAAATCAAAGTATTTTTGTTAATTCTTGATTCATTCTTGTGTGTGTATTAATGCGTGTAAAGTTTGTGTTTTTATATAGTTTCAGGAAAAAGAAAGAGTGTTTTCCAGGAAGTAGTAGCAGTTCAATGGGACCAGAGGTGAATGACATTGATGATGTTCCAGTGTCGGGTGATTGGATGCCAAAAACGGAGTCGAGATCTAAAAGAAAGGGTAAACAAAAGGAGGTATAGTTTAATGTTTAATATATCTTTCTTGATGGTTTTTTTATGATTAATAAACGGGTTGGGTTGATCATTGAATTGGATGGTTAAAACTGTGTGTAATTGTGATATACCATTTGATATGAACAAGGTATTTATTGCCCTCGCGTCGCGACGGGTTTATATAAATGTTGGATAATATATATTGTGAGGCAAACCTTAGCTATTTAAAAAAATTGTATATTGTGAGGCAAACCTTAGTTATATAAAAAATTGTTTAAAATAAAAACATGTAAAAGTATAAGATTATAAATGAAAATTATGAAGTGAATAGAAATGAATAATATTTTGTTTGATAATTGATATTAAGGGAAGATTGTTGATTGTTAGTAAAAATAAGTTATTTATTTTAAGATTATGTTTTTAATTACATTAGTAGTGGTAGTTAGGCAAACTATTAAACTTTTTAATATATTAACAAGGGTATATAATGCATTTAGGGGGTTGGCAACTGGCACGGTTTGAACACGGTATCACCCCCATACCGTGCGGGAACACCGCCGCCATCCCCACGGCATGAGGAACGCGGGGTCTGATGTCGCACGAGAAGGAGAAGGGAGAGACGTTAGAAATGGACCGTTGGGAGTTTAAAAAATTTTGAAAAATTATAGTGAGGTATGGGATGTAGTATGGTATGGGATGCCAACAAAATTTGGGAGTCTAGTATGAAAAAGTAAGGGAATGAGGTGGCATAAGGGGATTGGTTGAGAGTGTGGTATGGGTTGCCAACCCCTTAGTATTTGGGAATTTTTTTCGAAGCATTATAGTATGTTACATACTCTGAAAAAAAAAATTGTTAATGGTGGTAATGTGGTAAATTTCCTAGATGAAAAATGACTTCTCTTGTCTGAATATAGATATATGTTAATAAGAATTTATAGAATTGCGATAACTTACAACAAATGCTTAGGATGATATATTGTAGTTCTTTAAATTTGCGCATATTGGTAATTTATATAAAGAAATTGTAGTCTAGTTTTTAGAACTAACAGACTCTGTAGAGTTGTTATAGGGAGACTCATGAATCATGATAGTGATTAGTAAATATGATAATTGAAGTTCACATATCAAGAAAGAGACATATATAACATGGTTAAATATGGATCGTTCTCAATTTTTCGGTCTAAATTTGGATTCTTCTATAATCTTAGAAGTTGATGAATAGTATGATAAGCACCCGACTACATACTTGCTACATCGCCTTAAGCTATCTGATGATATATTTCCTTTGGGAAACAATACAGTTTTCTCCTTTTGATTGTATTAACTTGTGTTTTAAGTAGCTTTAGACGTACTTGTATTCATTCATTATTCTGCTAGATATGCTGTGTAGACATAGTTGTGGTTATTTGATCACTCAAATTCTCAGGTTCCGTTTCCTGAAATAATTGATGTTGACATGGATGAAGATCCCAATGATGTAGTGTTTATTCAAGAGAAGGCCGAGTCTAACAAAAAGATGAAGGGTGGTGCTATGGGCATTTCACTTGGATCTGGCAGTTCAATACAATCTGATTCAAAAAAGGTCAAGTCAAATACAAAGGGGAAGCTAGACAATCTGAGAAAATTTGGTAATGATGAAGGAATGAGAAAGTATGAAAATTTCATGAAATTTGATACTGTCGTGGACCATTCAGATCATTTTTACTCGAATTCAAATTCAACAATGAAACAGGCAGGCAATTGCATTTGTGTTTTTGTTTTGGTTAACATATCTTCCTGTCATCTTTTTAAGTATTTTTTCATCATTTAACACTAACACATACACCTGTTTCAGCCACCAAAGAACTGGGCTAAAAAAATACAGGACGAGTGGAAGATTCTTGAAAAAGACTTGCCTGGTACCACAAACTGGCCCCTTCATTTATTTCTTAGAAATAGAGCATAGTATAGTAAGGAGAGCCTCTTAGCTTTAATGAGAATTACAGAACATGTCCCTTGTTTTTGCTATTTGCTTAAGTGGTCTCTAAATGCAATGTCTGCTTTCACTTTTGGTCCCTCGCCCATTCCCTTTAGCAAACAAGAGCTTAATTAATCACACACTTGAGGGCGTCCCAAAGTGAAAGCAAACATTGAAATTAAGGACCATTGTGCAAATAGTATTGACAAAGGACGGATAGCATGATCTTCACCAAACCACAAGGATGGTTTATATATTCTCTTAAAGAGATTAATTAATAGATATTATATTTTTTGGTTCGGTCATAGACACAATATTTGTGAGAGTTTATGAATCAAGGATGGATCTTTTAAGAGCTGCAATCATTGGAGCAGAGGCTACACCATATCATGATGGTCTCTTCTTTTTTGATGTGTGTTTTCCAAGCACTTATCCTCAGATACCACCTGTAAGTCACCCTCTTCATTTTATTTACTTGATTCTAATGCATATACCGGCTAATTTCATGTGAGTTTTCTTTAATAGCTTGTGAACTATCACTCTGGTGGTCTTCGTATCAATCCAAATCTATATAACACTGGTTATGTTTGCTTGAGTCTTCTGAACACTTGGGATGGTGATGCAAAAGAGAGGTGGATCCCAGGCACTTCGACTATGCTTCAAGTTCTTGTCTCCATACAGGGTCTGATTTTGAACAATAAACCATACTTCAACGAACCCGGATATGCATCCTCAAGTGGCACTGCACAAGGAAAAAAGTATGCCTTAGACTATAACGAGAATACCCTTATTTTATCACTCAAAACAATGGTATATACCATGAAGAAACAACCCAAGGTAACAGATTCCTTCATTGTATGCCATCAAAGATTCATTTTTCATCTTGTTTAATAATGGTGTTGGATAATTACAGTATTTTGAAGACTTGGTGGTAGGGCATTTTCGATATCATGTACGTGATATCTTAATGGCATGTAAAGCTTATACGGAAGGTGTGCAAGTCGGGAGTCTTATGAGAGGAGGTGTACAAGATGTGGATGAAAGTCAGGATAGCTGCTCGTACAAGTTCAAGACTGATGTGGTGTCATACATCAAGGTACTCATAGATGCGTTTAAGAGTATTGGTGCAAAAGAAGTCGAAGAGTTTCTTTTTTTAAGTGAAAAGAAATTCCCTACAACTAGCGATGGCAAAAGCACCCGAAACCGACAGGGAAAACCCAAATCCAAACTGTTTGGGTAGAGTTCGGTGGCGGGTTGACGGGCTTGGATGCGGGTTTAGATATTGATAAAAACTTTTAGCCGGGTACGGGTTCTAGTAATACCCGCCCGATTACCCGTACCCATACCCATGTCCGATTACCCGTTTACCCGTTTACCCGTACCCATTATATTTTTTATATAAGTATCTCTATTATGTAATACATTTGGATTTTCTGCATGAATTATTCGAAAGCGTTAAATCGTTTGATAGATATTCGTTCTCTTTAACATTTAAAAAAATTATTCAGAACATAATAAAGTTTGGACGCATTTATAAATTTCCAAGCTTAGCCTCTAAAAATGAAATTGAGGCTAAACTTTCAAAGAGCAAAAGAAAAGGATATACTAAAAGAAATGCGAACTCCATATATGTAACATTATAAATCAAAAAGAGATACTTTTATACCTTGAATATATTGTGTTCAGTGCCAAAGTCTAGGTATAGTAACTTCTCATGCAATGTTTAAGTCATGCAACACATGAGAAATCACATACCCAGACTAGCTGTACTCAACTCTTATGCTTTTCTGTTTGGTAAATTGCTAATAAAGAAAGTAAACTTCATAAATAAAGAAATATTCAGCTACTATCATCACCTATTTCTCCTCAGAGTTGAATCTATTCCATGCCGCCTGTTGACATACGAAAAATAAACACAGGATAAGTATACAATTGGAAAATGTCATGCTAGGGAGTGATCCTCATGAATGGTCATCAAAAGGATCAACCTTCAAAAGATTAAAAACCTTTTCACATATATACTTTTGTTGAATGCTTGCTCCTCGTTATTGCAGTTTGTCAGGATGAACGCAAAGGGTAGCTTTTCTGTAAGTTTTCTTTACAGCGGCACTGCTTGAGATATCTGTCAGTGAAATCGGTTGCCAGCTACTTTCGGGCCCAAGAATCTACACGTTCAAGAATTTAGTTAGAATTCGGAAAGAATCTCGATACTGCACAAGATACTTAAAAAGTTTGGGGTAAAATCAAATTGAACAACTATTATAAACTTATAAGCTGAAAATGAGTCGAATTAATGTGCTAAAATATAAGCTCGCAGTTTTTGAAATAAGCAAGCGAAACCATATTCATAGCAGAAAAACATTTCGAATAAACTTTTGTCAAAAAAGCTACTCATGTTTTTTGTTTGATAAAAACTTAAACTCGAGTACTTTAAATTAAAAAAAGTGTTAATTTCAAAAATGGTCCATGTGGTTTGTCAGGTTTAACGGATATAGTCCCTTTACTTTTTTTTAACGGATCCTGTCCCTGTGGTTGCGACCCATAACGGGTTTGGTCCCTTGACCAAATTTTCCGTTTGTTGACCGTTAAATTGTTCATGTGACATGCACATAGGAGGGTAATTGTGTCATTTTGCATATACTAGAAATCCTTCTTCTTTATAACAAGTTATGCCTAATTTTTTTTAACCCTTCTTCTTCATTATTTCAAACACACACAAGCATACTCCCAACCACCCCAACCTCCATCCATCACCATCCAACAACCACCACTGCCACTGTAACACCCCCAAAATCTGGTGATGCGGAAGCATCTAGATTGATGTGGAAGCACCTATGACTCTTTAGTTCCCTAAGCATCTACGACTCTTTATTTTCCTCTATTTAATTTAGTGTATTAAATGTTTCGGTTTCTTTATCATAAATCCCATCTATAAATTGGGATCAAGTTTTTGTTATTCATTAGTTTTTTTTGATAATATGAAAAGTTCTTTTCTTTCCTCCCTATACACAAGTGTGTGTTAGTGTGTGTGAAATTGCCTAATTATCGGTATTCTTTTGAATCAACGATTATTAGAAGAATTGTTCTTGGGTATTCTTTGAATCAACAAGATCAGTTGTTTATCCCTTTTATTCGCTGTATATCTATTTTCGCTACATCAGTTGGTATCAAAGCCAAATTCCTGATCAAAATGTCTTGTTGTGACGATTTTATCTATGATTCACAACCCGTGTATGATGTATACAAGGATGAGGATTGGTATCTTTGGTTCGGGTCTGATGATTGTCCATATGATGAGAAGATCGATAAAGAAGATTACGTGCGAATTCGAAAAATACCCAAAAATCCGTTTATGTCCGTCCAGGTTTGCGCAGTTGCGGGAAAACAGGCGGCACGGATTCGTTCACCGTTGGATCGCTCTGGTTTTTGGATATGTGATCCAAGACTCATCGGCGCACGATCTGACCGTTGGGATTTTCGATTGGAGATTTCTACAAGGAGTTATGGTTTTCCGAAGTTGCTGCAGTTTGTGTTTGATTCTGAAAAACATGGTCCATTGAATCGCGAAATGAAAATTTGGGCCTCAGATAGTGAAGAAGGATGGTTGCTTCCTAGTGATGCTGATTTATGGCGCTGTTTACAGACATTAGAATTAAAGAGTTCCTCAGAGTCTAGAGTCGAGGAGGCCTTTTTTAATCAAGTTGTTGCATTACCTCAAACTGGTCTTCTTTTATTAGCAAACGCAAAGAAAAACGCCATATATGTTGTACACCTAGAATACAGTCCCAATCCGGAAGCCACACGCGTGGATTACATTGCGGAGTTTACAGTGATTATGCCCATACTAAGTTTTGTGGGTCAGAGTGATATATTGTCACACGGGGATCAGATTGTTCAGGTTTACTGTGTCCAGACACAGGCTATTCAGCAGTATGCTTTGGACATGTCCCAGTGCTTACCACCTCCATTTGATACTGTTGCTTATGAGAGACAAGATTCCAACAATAAAGTGTGTATTGGATGTTATTGTGTGGTCACCACTTCAAACTCGAAGTCCGATATTTTTGGGGTTCCGTTCGATCGTGGTCGTTTTGATAATACGAAAACTCGAGGACGAGTTTGTTCAGAGAAGGGGAGAATGATGCGGAAGCATCTAGATTGATGTGGAAGCACCTATGACTCTTTAGTTCCCTAAGCATCTACGACTCTTTATTTTCCTCTATTTAATTTAGTGTATTAAATGTTTCGGTTTCTTTATCATAAATCCCATCTATAAATTGGGATCAAGTTTTTGTTATTCATTAGTTTTTTTTGATAATATGAAAAGTTCTTTTCTTTCCTCCCTATACACAAGTGTGTGTTAGTGTGTGTGAAATTGCCTAATTATCGGTATTCTTTTGAATCAACGATTATTAGAAGAATTGTTCTTGGGTATTCTTTGAATCAACAAGATCAGTTGTTTATCCCTTTTATTCGCTATATATCTATTTTCGCTACATCACACCCCCAAAATCTGGTATTGCGGAAGCATTCGGGTCATGGGGTGCTACTAAATTGAATATCACAACACAAGAAAATAAAGAACGAAATACATACTCCATTTAATACATTCAACCAAGTCAAATAAGTTTACAATAAAATTTGAGTTTAGAAATTAAGGCCCATAATTCAGTTATCCCAAACAAAAACAAGTCATAGTTAAAATGCCACAATACTTCAGACAGTAGTCTATGACCTTTGCCTTGCCACAACCTTGTCACAATCATTCAGCTTAGACATCTGAGAAAAACATGCTAAAAGTCAGCAAAAGCTGGTGAGTTCATAGGTTTATCAATACGTAGTAAAATCAACAGTTTGGACCATGAGTTTGGTATATGAATATTACAACCCATGCAATGTCATATAAAAATATAGTCTATTACGTTAGCACTAAGTTCATGCAACCGAAGCTATAACAGTATGCATGCTCTAGAAGCATGTTAAATATAAAGGCCCGGCAAGTGTTTATACCAGACACTTGTGTTTCGACATGGTATAAGTTTGTTTGCCTATTCGGTCAATCCGAACAGGGACGTTACTCCCAATAGATCTATTTATAACATTCGCGCTTCCCAGCGAGAATTGACAGTTCATGAGTTGGGCATAATGGGACATACCAGGGCTTAGGCTAATCCACGTAATAGCATAGACAATAGTTTGGTCTATAAAAGAGTTTTGCATGTTTCTCACCCCAATTGTAAAATAAGTTTAAATAGAGCGGGGCTATAAACTCACCTTGACAAATAGTAGTCAGATAACACAATAGTTCAGACAGTATTCAACACCAACACGCGACCTAGATTAGTAAGGTTTGTTTTAGTTCACGGCCCGAGTTTAAGAATTTATGAAATTCAGTTAAATCCAAAAGATTTAAAGAGTTTATATTATTGTTGCTGGTGTGGCAGCATTTAAGTTTAAAACAGTTTTCTAAACATTTGAAAGTATTGGCTCTTGGAAGTGTTTAAGTGTATATCAAGACGAATAAGTCTCCAGTTTGACGGTAACTGAAAGACTATGTACGGAAAAATTAATATCAATATAAGACGTTGATGGCATGTGGAAAACGTTATAGTCAAATGGGTATATATTACGAAGTGCGTGTTTATATATATTACACGCATGAGTGTGTGCATAAGAAAAATGGTGTGTGTGTGTCTATATATATATATATATATATATATATATATATATATATATATATATATATATATATATATATATATATATATATATATATTATGTATATATAGTATTTATATAAGAAGTGTTACATTTAGAATTTCTCATCATTGATTATTTCATTTAACTAAGTATTAGTAGGCTAAATATATACTTTTGATAGTAAGCAATTCTCGTGCAAACAAAAGTCATAAGATTGACGTTTAATTAAATAATTGTTTCATAATCTAATAGATCTCTACGACCGTTGATAAAATACGTCAAGTTTATATGTAAACGGATTAAGGAACGAGTTTAAATTTCACAAGTCTAGTTTTTCAATTTATTTTCATAGTTGTTAAATACATAAAAAAAGAAATTCTAGTAGTATGTGTAAAGAAAATCAATTTGATTCTTTATATAAAAAATATCACGTCGAGTTTACTTAAATACGTTGCATGGTTTATATATATATATATATATATATATATATATATATATATATATATATATATATATATATATATATATATATATATATATATATATATATAGCGAAATTTTTGGTGTTTTAGTGGAGTGTAACGAGTTGATAATAAGTCGGGTTGTTTTTTAGTCGTGAACATAAAGTTTGAAATAGTCGAGAATTATTACTTGGATGATCGTGACCACAACTCGTATATATAAACCGAATATACAACACACTCTTGTGTTGTGGAGTGGGCTGTGGCCCAACATGCACTAATAAACTCAAAATGGGCTGAAAATAAAAACCAAACAGACTATTACTTTTACACTTGGGCTTGGCCTGGTAAGGAAAGAAAAAGAAAAAGGAAGCCACTGTTGGGCTTCGGCCCAACTAGAAGAAAAGATCCAGTAATGCAATTTGGAACCAAAACACTAGCACAAGTTTTCTTTCCTGTGATTTACTTGTTCGAATGAAGTAGTTTTTGGGAGAAATCGACACTTATTTTCGACCACGCTGTGTCCTCATTACGAGGGTTTTTGAGACCCTCTTGACCGAGCAAAACAAGCACCCTTCGTGGGTGTCATACACGTAACTCATGACCATTTATGTGGTTTTCCCAAACGAACCATAGCACCCTTCGGGGGTGGTGGTCAAGCCAAAAGAAAAGATAACGAGTCACTTTCGTGGTGAGCTCGTGTGGCCTCTCGGCTCACATACAAACCGAGACACGCTCAAATCAAATTTTACTCAAATCTACCACTTAAAATTTCACTTGAACCGCAATAAACCAAAACAACACCAAGCATATACACAACCAAATCCGAACACACATCAACATAAACACAAACAAGAAGTCGAGTATGATACTAACAAGGTTCGAGCATAAGCCAAACACAACACAGTCCGAGCTCATACACTACTAAAACCGAGCCAAGCATAAACACAACATAACCGAGTACAAGCACAAACACAACTATAATCCGAGTACAACACCACAAGATCCAAGCACAAGTACAAACACAAACAAAATCCTAGCATACTCGATATTTTAACATCTAGTCCAAACTCACTATTTGGTTTTCCTTACTCTTGTTAAATGCTTAAACCATTCGATCAAGAACACATAAGTAATCGAACACACTTCCAGTTTTCGAGCCAATATAGTTTTGTTTTTAGTTCTCGGTTTTAGTGTTACCACACCATAACATTAACACCAACAAAGATTCGAATGATACTATTAAATCACACAGGACATAACAACGACAACAAAAATAACGAATCATGTATCTTTTCAATTTCTATTAACTGAAAGTTTATTCAACATATAAAGAACATACTAATAGTCGAATGGAAGGAATCAAAAAGGTTTTAGAACCCTTACAACAAGGAGGTCGATTTAACAGGAGGTTAGAAGAGAATCGAAGGAACCCAAATCCGATTCAAGCAAGCTATCCACACTCCACTCTTGACCCAGTAATCGATTGCACTTAGAATATCAACTCTTGAATTTGCTTTTGATAAAGATTCGAGTGAGTGGGTTTGCCTGTGAATCGAATGAGGTTATAACACATAAACAAAGAAGGGTTTGACTCTTTCTTTCTTGATTAGCAGTCGATCTATAGCCGAAAAGGGAAGCCATAGTCCTCACCTTCGTCATATCTTGGCTCGATTCGTTGACTTTTTGGACTCGACAAATGGTGACAGCCGCTCCCCCTTGGACATAAAGAAGAAGATAAAAACTCTGGCCTTGTTTTTATTCATGGCGTCACTTTATTGTTTTGTTGGTTTTTGATCTAAGAAGAGGATAAGGGTGACGTTAGGTTATCAGAGAAGAGGTGGGGAAGAAAGGAGAGAGAGAGTGAAACGTGGGTTTATATCTTTTTTTTTATTTATATATATATATATATATATATTTTTTTTTAATAAAGATATGTGAGTGGGGGTAGAGATGTATTAATGTATAAAGATATGCTACAGCGTGCGGGTTTGTTTCCCGTAATAGTTATGTAAACACATAAATGCTTAGTCTAACAGTTATGTAATAATAATTTGGGATAATTACTAAAATAACCCGATTGCCCAACTGCTAAGAGTATCTATCCCGATCTCAAAAAATTCCCCCCTTAGCCCAGGGCAACTCGTATAATCACGTATTGTACGGTAGTGTATTTTGGGCAACTTTTATTTGTTGGGCAACCGTATACTTTACAGATGGTTTTTTGGTCATTTCAAAAATTTTACACTGTTCACTGCTTTCATTACTGTTCATACCGTATTCGAAAATAAAAATTTAAAAACAAACAGCATCTCCTCTATACACTTCTTCCCTCCATCTCGTTTCACAGTCACTGTCAAAAAAAAAATAAACTCGGTTTATTTTCGCGCTTGTTTATCTTGTTACACTATTATTTCAATCTCCAATCTACTACCATTGTTTTCCCTGATTGTCATCTGAAAACAGAGTAACTGTTCATTGAACAGTGTTCCAATAAAATCATTTAACACCGTCGATTGTTTGTTTGATTAGAAAAAATGTGGTATAATATGGTATGTACAGCGTATTACGAATCTTTATTACATTTGTTTTGTATCGTTATTGATTTTTGTTTATCTGGTATAATATAGTGTTGTTTGTTTGTTTATGCATTTATGTGGATTATGATTTGATTTTTGTTTTGGGATGTATTTGATAAGCCACGATTTTGGGTTGTATCTGATACGCCATGCCTGATTCAAATAAGGTCATAAGCGAAACACCCTATTCTTATGGTCCAACACTAAGTGGTTGTAGTTAAGTTGTAATCATCTGAACTGTGTATGATAGTGTTTACGCTGGCTGTATACATGTGTTCAAACTTATTTTGTTATGAATTGTATGTTCTGAGTTAACATATTTTTTCCTTTTAGGACTATGAAGCTAAACTAATCATTAGTAGCAAACTCAACTACTTTTGGTTGATAAATCAGAAATTAGACGCAAAACGACGGAACTTGTTTAGGAGTACCTGCTTTGGAAAATGGTTGGATTTGTTATACTTTGAACATGAAACACACCTCATTGACTATATGGTACGGAAACAAAGAAGAGTGGACGAGTCTCATTATGATATGCCCTTTATCTATTACCTAGATGGACATACTCTGCATTTTGGTCGTCCTGAGTTTTGTCTAATGACGGGGTTGCGGTTTGGAAGTGTGAGCTTTGAGTTATACACTTCTGGTGCTCTCAAATTTCGTGATAGGGTGTTTCCTGACAAGCGAGGTTTGATTGTAACCAACTTAGACCTTATTGGTGTCATCGAGGATGAAGAGCAGTTTCGCAAGCTATGTGATGAAGACGCAATACAGATATCTCTTTTTTTAGTCTTAGAGGTGATCTTTATGGGTCGTTTATTGACATCCCAAGTTGATGACACATTGATGAGGTTGGTTGAAAACCTAGAAGCTTGGAATGCATTTCCGTGGGGTGAACATATTTGGACTCATTTATATGACCAACTTCATAATGTAATGGATAAGCACACGGATAACCACCTTTTAGTATTGAAGAAAAACCCAAAATCTGTTCCGACCTATACTTTGTCTGGATTTGTATTTGCTTTCCAGGTTTGTATTTATTTTTATTAATAATATATTTTTCAGCCGAACATTTTGATGGACTGATTGATATGTTTGTGTTTTACAATTTGTTTAGATTTGGATACTCGAGTCTTTTGAAAGATCTGAACGTTGGTGGAGTAAAGACCCTAATGTGATTCCAAGAGCTATTGCATGGTCTATGAAGTCACCATTCAAAAGAAGCGACCGTTCCTACCTTTTTTCAGAGGTCACTATTTTTTTCTATTTGTATTTACGTAAAATAAATTGTTGAATCCCTGTTGAGCAATGATCTTTTTTTCTTTTTCTTGAATTGAAACAAAATTAATCACTACACCGAATATAATGAATAATCTTAAGGAGAGCAATGAACACACATAGGTAGGAGCCTGTTATTTTTGTACTATCCCTTATGCTTCTTTCTAAGTTGCAGAACCAAATCATGTATGGCATCCTGTCTCTCTTCCGGAGTATACATTTCTCTTTCCTCCTCCCGAGTTTGCATTGTCTTTTTCTTTCCAACTTGTAGGATCGACGCCTTGATTGATCTTTGAGCCAATAAAAATCTCTGTATGACAAACTTATATTTATGCGGAAACTAAATATAAGATTGTGAAGAAGACAATGACTAATGAACTATGATCCTAGAATAAGTGTAACTAGAATAACTGTAATACGAATAAAAAATAAGCAACGACCAGCAGCAATAAACACTGCCAGCAGGAACACACCAAAGCTACCAGCAGGATTGCACTTGCGCAGCAGCAAGATTAAGTAACCAGAAGCAACATCTTTAAAGCAAACATTTCCAGCAGCAACCTCTATATAAAAGCAGCAACATAATATAATCATCTCCAATTAAGCTGGTTACCATGTAATTCTCTTGATCTTGACTGCTACTATGACAATGTGTACATCAAATCACTTAAGTTTCATACTATTCTCATCACTTCCAGGTGTGTTATCTCCTGTGAGAGGTGAATCATTGGAAATTAATGGATTTGATGTCTCTTTACCAATAGCCATCACTACTGGAGTAGCCAATGTTTTTGTGTGTAAGACCATGGTACATTGATAACCATATGATTTTTAGTAAATCATCAACTATAAACGGATTTGACTTGTCTTTACCTGTAGCCGTTTGCTCAGGACTAGCCAATTCTTGGTTACAGCAGAACCTTGGTGAATTAAGTACCAAATATGGTTTTCAAACTACCTTTACCACAAGCCATATGCATGTGGGCTAGCCAATTCTTAGGAAATCCAACTTTGTTGTGATCTTGTTTGTATTCAAGGGTTGCCATAGTGTTGAATCAGGGATTGAGATGTGCAAATAAGAAGGAATGAGATGTGCAATTGATTTGAGAGACTGCGGTTATTTTGGGAGAGGAATTTAATATTTAGTTCGTGAATACGGTTTCCAAATTTAGCAGCTCTAAATTCTAAATTTCTCGCGTAAACTTTGACTAATTTGAATTTAATTTATTCCCAAAATTAATCCCCCAAATTCTTAAACGTCCGCAGCAATGAAGTCAACCAGAGTACCTTTGACTAAAAAACACTACCAGCAGCAACGTTAAGTCAACCGGCAGCAATGAGATGGTCAATCGGCAGCAATGAATGATGTGTGACTAACGTCAAATCCCCAATTAACTCTAAACCAACCCAACATTTAATTCCATTAACCTCCCCTTAAGGCTATATAATCCCTTGAAAAATCAATCACAAAGAGTTGCTTGCAAATGAAGTAGATTTGACAATGGGGTTAACACAACCAAGAGTATCTGACAATAATCACAATCAATAGTTGTATTTAGTATCTAATGAACTTGAAGCTGCACTATCTTCAAAAGTCAACATTATGCGCACAAAGTTACTTGTGAGATATAATTGTCGTTCAAACAGTTGTAAGGTTACATATTTTATTTGTCCCCGTTTATTTGTAGGAGTCGAATACACGTTTAGATCTCAAGCCGAATACACCTGAGTACGAGTCTTCATGGTGGATACAGAGCCAAGAATTCTTCCAAAACTACGTTCCCAGGGCTGCAGCCACATCCAATTACACCCTCTTCGATGCTTATCTTAACAGGTTGTCAAAGGCACGCAAACGGGTCAGTGAGTCGTTGAAAGTAAATTCCACTCAACGTAGGGCTGGTAATAGTTCACCAACCAAGAGGCTTAAGGACCGTGTCCTTGCTGAGCTTAATGGCCAAGTATTGAAACTTGAGATTATTATTGAGGTTGCGTTTTATTCAGCTTACTATGTCAATAGTATGCACTCTGTATATACGGGTTTATAATACATGTTATAATATTACAGGTTCTTGCTCGTGAGAGACCTGGTGGACTGCAGGTACATTTCAAAAAAAATATGAGTACCTACTTTGACATCCACCCTGTACTTTTTTACAAAAAATATAATGATTTGACAGGAGAAACTGGATATTGAGTCACATTTTCCTAACACGAGTTCTGAATTTTGCCATTCACTTAACAAATTTTACCTGAAATTGATTGCCTTGCCTGATTCTGACGAAGAACTAGCTCAGGTAGAATACGTTATTCCAAATTATCCGTATACCCGATTTATAGCGTAATATTATTTGTGCGGCATATGTAATCCACAATATCCTGTTGCAGGAGTATCTTATTCAAGAGGAATTGAGATGGGCGTTGGAAGAGGAAGAGAGGTTGTAGTTAGAAGAAGAGAAGATGATGGCAGAAGATAATATGAAAAGACAGGAAGCGGCTAAGAGGTTGCGCTTGGAAGAAGAAAACATGTTGAAGATGGAGGAGGAGAAGAAGAAACGCAGAATATCGTTTCTGAATTCGAAACACTATCAAAGATATTTGGCTCGGTTACCACCGAGCAAGAGGCGAAATTATTTGGAACCTGATTCGGAATCAGAAAATGCGGAAAAGGTTATAGTTAGCATTAAGAAACACGGCCCTGACGTTAATAACCCACGTACCGCTGAATTGCTGACAAGAGTTCAACCTTGGGTTGAGGTATTGCCATGATCTAAAGTTGGTTTACATTTCCTTTTGTTACCTCTTTTACATTATATGTTATAAATTTACCCACGTTTGTAGGATCTATCTCGATGGTTCCATACCGTGGAAAATGTCTGGCTCACCGATGATATTGAAGTATTTCTTGGTCAACCGGGGTACACTCACCAATGTAAATTTCCATGGTCCGAAGACCACACCGTTGATCGAAATTTCTGGCTACGCTTAGTTTGCTTAGACCCTGGTAGAAAAGGTTGGCTAACTGAGCAGGTGAGCGTACATGCATACTCTAATTCATAAATAAGGTTACCTCTCACCCTTTCTTAAAACACTTATTTGCAGCACATAGACTTGTGGGTTGACTACATGGGGCATGTAAGACCTAATAATGCAAACTGGGCGATGGTTAGCTGTTACTTTTTTCAGCTTCTTCTTCAAAACGGCACACCATCTTTTTACGCAGATGGCCAGAGGTATCCCTGTCCATGTAGCGATGTGGATCAGGTACTACGTTTATGTGTGGGCGGTTAAAGTTACATGATGAGTCAAGTTGTTGTATATGACCATTTTTTACTAAAAGTCTGGTCTTTTGGCCGTTTAAAGATAGTATACGTAATTATTGATATGTCGCCTACTATAAGGATTCATCAGAAACCCTGTATATTGTAGGTTTTTATTCCGATCAACCAAACGGACAAACACTGGTGTCTTGCCCAGTTTCATATACGATCAGGAGTGGTGACATTCTATGATAGCGGCGACACATATGACTATGACACCCGTGACTGGTATATCCGCGTTAGGAAGTGCTTACAGGTCCGTGTTGCTAAAATTTTTATGAATACCTTATTTTTGTGCTTGTGGTTGTGATTCTTGTCCCCCTCTAACATCAGCATCATCCAATGTTTGGGGGTTGATGAGTTGGTATAATTCAGTTGTAGTATTGCATGTGCCAGACTGTTAGCATCATCCAATATGTCAGCGGTAGAATCAAGTTGATTCTCAGCAGCAGAATCAACATGATTCTCAGCAGTAGAATCAGTCTTAGCAACTTTTGCAACATCTTCAACAGCAGAACCATCTTGAGCATGCGCAGCACGTAAAGTTTTAAGTATTTCTACTAGCTGCTCCCTTGTTCACCTTTTCAGGCACAACCTCATTACCTCTCCATATCCAACTCATATGCGTTGCCTCCACTATCCATATACAAGTCAACGTCAGCACTCTCCACATTAAACCATCCTGACCCAAACATTATTCAATTTTTGCTGACCCTCCAAATTCTTTACCCATTAACTTAAATCATTTAACTGTACGTTGTTTCTATATTCAATTAGCGAATATTAATATTTTTGAATACCATATCTAGGTCACATACAAGTATCTCAAAGTAAAAAAAACATGTCTATTGGGGAAATGTTTCAACCTTGTTGACCAATTTTAAAATACAAGAATCTCAACAGTTTGTTAGGAATTATTAGAATAATGTTTATTTTCATTGCTGCTGTTAGTGTAGTTTCATTCCTGCTGGCAGTGTTGGTTTCTGCCGATCATGGTTCCTGCTGGTAGCATTGTTTAGTTTCTGCTGGCAGTGTTTGTTACTGCTGGTCATGGCGTATTTTTTGTATGTTTGTTATTTTAGGAAGAGAAACATACGACATTGTGTTTTGAATACCATATGAAGGTCACATACAAGTATCTAAAAGTAAAAACAACATATGTCTATTGGGGAAATGTTTCAACCTTGTTGACGAATTTTAAAATACAATTAGCGACTAGTATAATTTTTTTGAATACCATACGTAGGTCACATACAAGTACCTCAAAGTAAAATTCCATGTGTCTAGTTGGGCTATGTTTCAACCCAATTGCCCAATTTTTAAAAAAAGTTCCAAAGTAGTACTTGTAGTGGAAGGGAGCCGTATATGAACTTCATTGTCCACAATCATTTCATTTATCTTATCCGCATTATTAATATTTGGTTTAATTTACTTTTATCTAATATCCGTTTATAACATTTGGCTTATTTTCGCTAAATTTGACAACAAGTTGCCCAAGTTGAATTGGGTTGCGTTGTAAATTAGTGGACATGAAGGCATCAGTTTATGACAGTCTCTTGCCACAATCATTACATTTCTCTAATCCGCCCTAATAATATTTGGCTTACTTTTCATTTGTCTAATCCGCATTAATAACATTTGGCTTATTCTGCCCAGCTTTGATGAAAAGTTGCCCAATTTGAAATTTGGTTACGTTGAAAATTAGTGTACAGTAAGGGGGCAGTTTATGACGCTCTCTGGCCACAATCATGACATTTGTCTTATCCGCCCTAATTATATTTGGCTTAATTTTCATTTGTCTAATCCACATTAATAACATTTGGCTTATTTTGGCCATCTTTGATAAAAGTTGCCCAATTTGAATTATCGTTGCGTTGAAAATTAGTGGACAGGAAGTGACCACTGTATGACACTGTCCACAGTCATTTAATAGCAGCAGAATTCCGGTTTAACAATATCGGGCTTATATATTAAACAATATATTGACATGACCCAACTATTCACCAATTAACAAACCTAATTTATTACCGTTGACTAAATTCAAATGTAAGGGTCACCCCACTTTTAAATATTAAATGATCCATATAATAGTGCAATTTCATACCATATTTAGAACCCTACTCACCTTTACACACACACAAGCTTTCACTTCGAATATCTATGGATCAACAAAACCTTTTGAAGGATCTGCTGACCAGTTTGGTTAAAACTAATATTGAGCGTGACTTTAAGCTCATAAACTCACTTCAGCTGGAGGTGGTAGAGCTCACACGCCGTTGCAAGGAAAGGGGTGACCAGATCAAACAGGTCGAAACTGTTGTTGGGTCCAGTCTCGCAACTAAGTGTTTAGATTTGCTACTTGAAATTCAAGATGAGGACCTTGAGAAGAGTAGGACACTGATGACACTCATCAGTGAAACTCAAATCAAAGTTCTCAATACAATCTCATTTCTGGCAAAGATGCGCAATAACTGTTGAACCTCCATCCCTGGCCTGCTATGTGCTTTCTCTTTATTCCTGTCACGCTATAGTCTCTTGTGCTTTGTGTTTTGTGTTTTGTGTTTATCATCCGTGTACCTCCAGTGTTGGGTGTACTAGTTTTTCATCTTGTAATGAAATTAAACAAGTTTATGTAACAATCAGTTTGTTAACTAATCAAATGGTACAACACTGCATATGAAGTAAGGAACACTAAACCTTAAATAGCTTAACAAATAATCTGAACTAACTATCACCAAAAAAATAAACAATTAAACTGTTTATGGACAAACCTTGCTGGTAAATGGATCACATTTAATAGCATTACTTACAAAGTGTACCTTAAGATCTCCCGTCTATGTATACTTACATTTTATCCTATTATACAGGCTCGACTTCCACGGGTTCTAGAACGTGCCAAAGTTTTCGATAAGAATGGAATGCGTCCGAGCGAATATAACATCACGTTTAGGCTTGAGGAGAAAGTTCCAAAGCAAGGGGGTATCTTTGGTGATTGTGGTGTGTGGGTGTGTATATTTCTATATCGTTTGTCACATGGTCTATCGTTGGATGTTGATGACCCCGTTGACGTTGCGTTAGCGTATCGTGAAAAGATGGTTCGGTTTTATTACAAGCATAGATATTACCCTATGTTCAATTAGTTTGTTTATTTTTGTTCATCTTATGTGTCCTTGTTGTATTCTCAACCTTTAGTTATCAATATAATTTACTCCCCAAAAAAATAGTGCTATTCTTCACACTTATTTTGCCACGGTATGGTCAAGCATGGACTTATTTTTTTATGTGGATAATAATTTCGCTACATTTATAAGTGTCACAAATATTTAAAAAATAAACCACATATATAAGTGTGTAAAATTATAATAAAGCTACACTAATATGTGTAGCAAATGTTTCCTCACTTTTTATTATAAACATTATTCGCATTTTTTCCACACTTTTAGTTGTGGACATTCAAAAAATATTTCCACACTTTTAAACATATAAATTTGGATAATATCTCCACACTTATATGTGTAAAAATATTTTGTGACACCCATTTGGCCATTTGGCCTTTAAAACGTGAGAAAGTGTGGACTCAATAATTTTACACCTTCTTAAACGTGGCCATTGGGCCTTTAAAATCTGGATAATTCAACTAGTTTTTTGTAGTGAATTAGCTTGTAAAATTAGTTTACAACATTATATGACCGTAAACTTTGGCAAGTTAACCAACATGGGTACATATAATTTTGTGTTAATACAACGATACAAAAACACTAAAAAAAGTCTTCAATTTACTAATACATACAACCCTTAATACCTCTATAATATATTTTACTTTACATTATTACAAACTAATTCAATCTTTCTCACTTGTTCCTATTCAACCAAATGGATAGCATTTCTTATATATATATATATATATATATATATATATATATATATATATATATATATATATATATATATATATATATATACTAGTTTTCGAAGCCCGCCCGATGGGCGGGCATGACTTATAATTATCGTTTACATTTTTTCGTTTAGCTAAATATTGGCGTTAAAAAATTGTTTATTATACAAAGAATTTTAAAAGAATAGTACCAACGTTTGTAAAATTGTTTGTGTTTGTTACAATGTTGTTTGTAACAACATAGCATATGATTTAAACTCAAATGCGAGATAACGCTTCTTTATACACAACGTTTGTAGTAGCATACTTTTGAATATCGTTGAAAAAATTAAGTTAATGAAAATAAGTTATAAAACATAAGATATTTTCATTGACATATTTTTGTATAGCGTAAGAAGGGTGGTATGTTTCAAAAGCATTTTTGAGTTGTCGCATTACTTTATGAGTCAGATACATTTAACCAATACCTAATGTTGGGTATGTGAAAAAACAGCTTGCAAAGAAAAAGAGTGGGTTGATTGGTAACGATGAGCAAGATGTGTTATGTGAGGGTGAGCAGTTGGAAGACGAGAGACTGATTAATGATATTGAGAAACATAATAACGATGGTCTGATTCATTTGTTTGTTAGGAAGTCCGCTAAGATTAGAGTCACACCTATGGAAAAGAATTTTGAGTTAGATATTATTGCATCACAGAAGAATGCAAAAACGTAATATGATGGTTCTGATATAAAACTTACGAAAAGTGTTGATAGTATTGTTCCTAGAGATCCTTTGAGTCGAGAGTTGTGGTTGGAACCTGTGATTGGTAACCCAAAGGCTGAACTCCCATCTGTGGTTTACGACATGATTAACTCTTCGTATGAAGGGCTGGAAAATGGGAATTACCCGAAAAGGTCGTCTGAGGGAACAGGTGGAGTGTACTTTATGACGGATGCATCTGGGAAGTACGTATCTGTTTTCAAGCCGATTGATGAGGAGCCAATGGCGGTGAATAACCCAAAAGGATTACCTTTTTCGGTTAATGGTGAAGGGTTGAAGAAAGGGACTACAGTTGGCAAGGGTGCGTTGAGTGAGGTTGCTGCTTATCTTTTGGACCATCCAAAAAGTGGACGTCGATCTTTCACTGGAGAATCTCAAGGATTTGCAGGTGTTCCTCCAACGCTATTGGCTACGTGCATGCACAAAGGGTTTAATCATCCAGAGGGCGTAAAGGAAAAGATCGGGTCTTTGCAGATGTTCATGGAGAATTCTGGAAGTTGTGAGGATATGGGTCCCAACTCTTTTCCAGTAGAGGAGGTACACAAGATTATTGTGCTGGATATCAGGATGGCTAATGCTGATAGGCATGCTGGGAACATATTGGTGAGCAAAGGAGAAGATGGACGGTTTGTCCTGATTCCTATTGATCATGGTTATTGCCTTACCTCACAGTGTAAGTATCTCTTCGAATTGCTTTTATTTTTATCATTATATAAATACGAATGATGTAGAGAATGACTATTTAAATTTGATTTAACTCACAAAAACAGTTAATTAGTTGCAATATTTTGCATTTCTTGTACCGCATCTGGCTTGAGTGTGTAGCTGGGACATCAGACAGTAATTAGTTTGAAATTGAGTTCCACGAAGCAGAGAGTATTAAGATCCAAATAAACATGGTTCAATGTTGTTGTGAATAACCTAAGGAATCACAAACTATCACACACAGAATATAGAGATTTCTACTATCCGACCAATAGGGATACATGACCTACATCTAGCGGGTAACAACTAAGGGGTTTTTGCTATATGGAGAGAGCAACATATGATATTTCTTTCCCAAAAGAAAAGTGTCATGGGGATGTTTTTAAAAAATCCTCATTTGTTTTCTGTCTGCAATTAAGTATGACTTGAATTATCAAGTTTGAGATGATCCAAAATATGTATATATATTTATTTGTCTTTATCAGGAGTCATTTCTACATTTGATTAGTAGGCAAACATTTTGCTTTGGCATATATGTCATATTAAGCATTCCAAATTCATGTGATGTAGATGCGACCAAGCATTAAATATGAAGCATCATAAGGCAGCCTAAATGCCATATCAGTTGGCATAAATATTCACATATAAGTTGGCACCAATTACATATCAGTTGGTAAAATAATCACATTTTATTGGTTTAAATTCAATTAATACATACTCTTAACTAATTATTCATTTAAATTCAATTAAACCTTAAAATGAGAAGTTACAGCACTGAGAATATCTCCACCTTTGATCCCCTTATCAATGACCAAAATGCTCCCATACCAACTTAGAAGTGCCCAAATAGCATATATGATTCCAACACTGCCAAACACCATTCCCTTAAGTTGACCTTGTTTGATACCAAGAGTCGGTGTTGGTCCTAATGCAGTTGAAAAACGCTTCACCATCTTTTCCTCTGCAACATAATAGTGAACTGTCTTTATTGATGATAATGCCTGCTCTGCAATCCCACCAGCAACCGCACAAGCTTCTTGTAGCTTCTCCTCGTTTCTTGCTAAACGCATTCCATCCTGAATGAAATACTTAAAAAATTAGAACACATTTTCATACTGAAGCAATGATAAAATCTATGAATTAGAACAGGCCATGCTTATCCACCTCAAGATTAATAGACCTACCCTTGTTCTTCTACAACTTTCAAATGAGTCATAAACGGCTTCATTAAACCTAATGCAAGCTTCTCAGTTCCTTAATCCCGCCGACCTAGCTAAATCCTGAATGAAAATTGCATATAGCATTAACATGAGAATGCAAACAACTTTTTAACAATTAAATTTTGAATTTAACCTGATTCATATTCATTAAATTCTGATTTAACCTGATCATATTCAACCAACTTTTCTCATCTCACTTTTTAACATGCATTTAACCTGATTCAAGTCTCACATTCAAATTCTGAATTTCTCATCTTACTTCTCCACTTTCTGCTACTTGTAATCCTAACCAAACTTATCTATATCAAATACATAAACATAAGCTTACCTCTTTTAGATCAACCAACATACCCACTATTGCAACATCAATATAATGGCAATTCGTTGTTATTAAGTACTATTTAAAAAATGTCATATGTTAGTTAGTTATATCGTTAAGGTAAACAGTATATCGCAGTAAACAAACCTCCTCCTGTTGAACATCCCCGCCTTTTATTTGTGTGCAATACAAAGATCCCCTCTTGTTGCACCCCGGGCCTATTTACCGCAATGTAAATTTGCTACTGTTAAGTACAGTCTAAAAATCGTCATATGTAAACTATCCGCCAAACAAAAAAATATATAAAATAAAAGAAACAGAGGTTGTACCCGTTGATCGTTCAAATGCACAAAACGCGCATACTAAAACAATCACTCAAACACACGATATTAGATGAAAACAGGTTATGTAAGAAAAAATAAACTGATAGATTATGATCATGTCAAACCTAGTGCAAATACTATGAAATTAGTCTCCTCCTCACTTTAATCAACATAGCCTATCACATGTAACTTTAATAATATATATAACTTATTTGTAGCATGGAATCATGCCATTGTAACCGGTGTCACACTGACGTTTCAAACCAGTCTACTATCAAAAAGACAAAAATTCATGCAATAGAACACTAACCTGCCAGTTTTAGTCTGTAGTGGCCAAGAGCTATCATCGTATCCGCAAGAAAGAACCTTAGCTAATTGGACCCTATAGACCACAAGAATCAATAGAAAATTGTCAATTTAATCATTTCAAACCATCAATAAACCAATCACAGCAAACACGAAAAACAGTCAAAGAAGAGAAGAAGCAATTACTTTCCACTACCGATAAAGTCATCATGCGAAAGAGTATTGCTGTTCCAAACAATAATGTTTAACTCACATAATCCTTCAATCAAACAAAATACAAATTTTTATTGAAATGTTGGGTTCTTGCCTCCATCTGTTACACCACCAATTCCAGTTATCCATAAAACGGAAGTATGTCTCATATGGGCCAAAACATGTCAGGTCGGGTTGAGAACTGAGAAGACAACGCCTTTTCCCTTATGTAAATGTTGTAAACGATCAATGTTCTTGATATAAGGGATAATGGTTAAAGAGGCAATCCAAGTGTATCTCTAGGTTCGTATATACTTGTCGAACCATGCTAATTCATTGCGGAGTACCGCTATAAGATACACAAATCGCGACGTCAGTTTTTGCATAAGATAGACAGAAAATGAGTGGGTTAGTACCGGTACTTTTTGGTGCAGGTTAGGTCAAGTTGACCCTAAGCATTTTTTTGTCCAGAAGTTTTAATACCTCGTTTTTAAAGATTAATAGTGTCAAAACGGGTTCTGATGGTATGTTTTGGTAGTGATCGGGTCAGGTTAACTTAAACAATTTCTGGTCCATATTTGAGTTTTTTTCCTGAGTTTTTATTAATGTGTCAGATATGTTTCCAAAAGTTGTTTTCTTTTAATAATAAATAATAATCTAATTATAGATATAAGTTGATTTAGGACGTTTTAACGCATAACCTGAATCGAGCATTCATGTAAAAGTAAATGGTATGAATGCAGTACCTGAATACAAAGCTTGTCGAAGATTTGTCATTGCTTTCTCCCCAATTACTCCATAAAAGTAATGCTGCAAAGTATGGCTAAAGAGTGAAAGCAAACCAATTGCAGAAAAGAGTAATGAATACCAACCCACTTTTTCCTTTGCTTCATCATTATAATATGCAACTCCGTTTGTTATTATAAAGTAGCCGAAAACAGGTTTTGAGATCCCAGAAAATGCAGCAGCACAGACTCTGAAAAATATATCAGGTTAGGTCAAGTTGACCCTACCACAGGCCTTGGAAAGGGTGCATGTCATCTCGATTTTTCTAATGATTATTCTTATGTTATGAATAACATCTCAACATACTGTCTACCTTAGGGGTGTTTGGCACTGCGTTAAAAAAATGGTTCATGTAGTGCTTGTGACTTCAATATGTAAGAAGCCTTAAAGAAACAGTTTTTACACATAGGAACAAAAGAAAAAAAAAATCAAACTCTGAAGTCAATTATAGCAAGGAGGCTTAAACACTACGATGGTGTTTGGGGCAGGTCAATCTAAGCCGTCTTAAGTTCTTAACCCAAACCTTTTTTTATCCCGCACGAAATCAACCTATTATAAATCATACTTCCATTTTCAGTTATGAAGTAATGTTTACTAACCCCATACAACTAATTATGAATTATTGCAAACTTACACAATGCTTAAAAAGCTTAGCCAAGCCATTATACGCTCGAGTTCAGCTTGTAATGAATTCTCAGCCAAGCCGAAGAAACATCATAGTATGATCTTCACTTTCTTTATCAGATTGTAAAACAACACCTTTCAAAGTGTTGACATAAAAACATATCAGCATATATGTAATGTATATGCTACCTTATTACCGAAGAGCATCCCATTAGCTTTTGACGTGCCTGCTGATGCTGCAGCTGTCCCGCCATTAGAAGCCTATGGCTGGCAGGTCCAAATTATCTGTACATTGATCAAGTGCGACTCGTAAGAATTAGATGAGTTACATAGGAGGAACTCATTTTCCAAAACCATTCTCAGACACAAACAGTAGCCATAGGCCATCTATTCACTTATTGCACTTAAAATAGTTGATTTAGTAAAATAACTTTAAACAAAATACTAAAAGAATATTAAAACGGTTAAAGAAATTACTGGCTGTGGTGATCGCCATGCAAACTCTTAATTCCATCTGTTTTGGTGAAGGTATAATATCCACATTTGTGTGGATATATGTAAAAACATATCAGTGTGGATATAAATACACAATAATGTACATGAGTATTTTTGGATTTGCTATTTCGAATCGAGTTATCAGTTTCATACTATTTAGATAAACAGATTCTGTTTCTGATTAGGGGTTAGATATAAGTTTTGGATACTTAGATGGTGAAACACGTTTACTCATTTACTCTCTTTTTGACATAATTTGAATAATTAATTTCAAAGTTTCATAATCGGAGCGAGTTCCATATCAGAATAATTCTTAATAACCTAGGCCAGCTTCCACAGTAATGTACTTTTAGGTTGTTGTATCTACTAATTCCTAAAATTCTGAGATTCCCAAACACCCCTTAAATGGAAGAATATATGTGGTAGATACAAACCTTTAA